>PVLA01013930.1:0-33662 GCA_004027455.1 Hydrochoerus hydrochaeris | reverse complement strand
CCCCCCCACCGTCCTCTCCAATGTCCCCCCGCATTGCACCACTGTTTCACCGGTCACGATGACACCTCTCCCATCACCTGTGCCCACATGCCCACCCTCGTCCCCTGGGAGGGCCCGGCACACCTCGGAGGGGCTCAGGCTCCTTGGTGTGTCTGAGGAAGCAGACCGTGCTTATTTGAAGGTAGCTATTTTGAGGGTGTCAGATGGAGGATGTGTTGCCACAGATGAGAAGACATAGCTCCTTGGAGGGAGGAGGCTGAGGGAGGCTTCCAGGAGGAGGCAAGAGAGAGCCGTGGCGCTGAGCTGAACTCAGAGGTGCAAGAGCACTGGGTGGACACCTGGGCAGCGGTGAGGAGGCTGCCTGGACGCGGCCTGTGCCTGCCATGCAGATGAGGAGGGAGCTGGTGCACTGTGTGAAGCCTCCCAAGGGACGCCTGCAGCTCAGTGACCAGAGCCAGGACCCAGGCCCTGCGTCGGCTCATCACGGGCCATGGCTGCGCCAGAGCCAAGGGGCCAGAGAGAGGGGTTCTTCTTCCCCATGCCTCTGCCACCCCTGGGGCCACAGGCATCCGAGACCCAAGCCAGGCTGCCCCATCCCTCTACCCTCCTGACACCATTCATTGGCAGAAAGGCAAGGCGGGGCTGCGGTCCCGACATTCACTGTGTCCCCATTCCCCCCGGAGGTGCTGATGTCCAGCATGGAGGAGGAGGCGGTCTCCGCCAGGACGCACCACTCAGTGCTGGACCTGTTCCGCATCCCCGTGCTCCGCAGTACGACCTGGACCATGCTGATGGTGAAGTATGCAGACCCGGTGGACGCTCCTGATGGCAGGGCTGTGACCGGGGAATGTGGCACTCTCAGGCCTCCCACGGGGACCAGGAAGCCAGGGCTGGCAGGTAGAGGAGTGGGGTGCAGAGGCCCAGGAAGCCACAGCAGCACAGATGGGGGTGGCATCCCCTGCAGGGGACCAGGGTCGGGCTGAAGCCAGGGGCCTGACACAGCTGTGCCCCTACCCATACAGCACCCCATTTCAGAGAGGGGACTCAGCCCACCCCAGGGTGGAGCTACCTGGGAATCCAGGCTGGGGTCTGGTGTCACCCACTGGCTCGCATGGACGAGGCCCTGCTCTCCTGCAAGACTCCGGAATTCAGTTCGAGACATTCAAGACAGGGTGTCAGGAACGAGGCTCAGGCTTGACTGAAACTTCGCCTCCAGGCTAATTAGGAAAATGTGTATTTTATGCTGTACTTAACCATCGATAGGTTATTACAGCAAATATTTGCCATGTTGCTGAGCAAAGAAGGAGATCAAATGCTTTTAAAAATCTTTTTATTTTTAGCCTATTTTTTTTCTGATAAACTAGAAAGAGACCAACACCTAGGGCCACCAGCCCCCAGTTAAAGACCTTCCCAATTCATGGCTTCTCCCAGGGGTTGTTTGAACAGTGTTTATTATTCAGATGAGAGGCCTGGAAGCCCTAATGCTCTTGCTTCTTGCTGGCCGTCCGTCCGTCAGAGGCCTCAGATCCTCCCCTGCGAGCCAGCGCTGTGTGTGCTGGTGACACTGTGTGTGCTGGTGGCACCAGGTCCCAGCCAAGCCTGGCCTCCCTCTGTGTCACCTGGGGAAAGGTCCTGGAAGGCTGCAGGGCCTGTGTGGTTGCTTCTCCTGTCTGCAGTAGTCACCCAAGCCCAGGGGCGTCTGTCCGGAGAGGTGGTCGAAGGGCTGAGTTGAGTGATTATGCAGGCCGGAGGCAGGGGGCACAGGTTTTAAAAGTTGATACTCATTCACCATGGGACCATATGTAAACCCGATTCCAGCTCCAAACTGAAGTTCAGATACTCTGTAAGTTCAGCTACTCAGGAGCTCGGGGGATGGCATGTCTCACCCCAGCAGCAGACAGAGACAGGAAGCAGAGGTTTGGGGCGTCCCTCTGGCCCATGGGGTGCTTGCCATGGGGTGCTTTCCCCAGCTTCGAGGCAGCACTTGGGGGGGGCTCTGGAGACAGAGGAAGCCCCGCCTCTTCCCTGGCAGTCAGAGAGCTATAGAAGGAACACGACTTTTTCTGGGCCTGACTGGCGCTGAAGGGACAGCTCAGCATGGCCCTAGAGACCCCCAGCTCCCCGCCCCAGGGTGCCAGCCCAAGCTGTCTCCCAGCTGGCCAGTGTCTATACAGTCCAAGAGGGAACACCGGCCATCACCCCCTGTCCGTGGCTTTCCAGCCCTTTCCTGGAATGAGCCTGATCTGGGAGACATGTGCTTCTTCGCGCAGTGTCCGCGGAGCTGTGGCCATGACGAGCCACTTGGGGCTGACCCCAGACAGCCTGCTGCGGGCCGGGGTCCCTCTCCTCCAAACAGGACGGAACTCTGGCTCTGCCCCGCAGCTTCTCCATGCAGCTGTCCTACTACGGGCTGGTCCTGGACCTGCAGAGCCTGGGCAGGGACATCTTCCTCCTGCAGGCCCTCTTTGGGGCAGTGGACTTCCTGGGCCGGGCCACCACTGTCCTGTTGTTCAGGCTCCTCGGCCGCCGCATGACCCAGGCTGGTTCCCTGGCCCTGGCTGGCTTCTGCATCCTGGCCAACGGGCTGATGCCTCAAGGTGAGGTAGGGCCTGGGCCTGCCGTCCTGTCCTGTGCTGCCCCGGATCCCTTTCCTGCTCCTGCCCGTGCCCCCAGGAGCCGCAGCCACCGTGTGCCAGCTCTGCCCAACCTGTGACTGTCACAACCTCTGCTCCAATCCAGTCCCCTCCCCCACAGCCACACTCCACCCCTTCTCCTGAGGGTCCGAGAGGTGAAGCAGGTGTCCAGGGCCGCCCATCTGGCGAGTGACAGGCCAGGACTTGGACCTGAGGGGACAGGAAGAGTATGGAAGGCTGGCTGCTCACAAGGCCAAGAGGGAACCAAGCAGAGAGTGTGCATGTGTGTGTGAAGCCACATCTGTGTGTGTTCACACCCAGGCATGTGTGTTCTTTCTTCACTGGTGTCCAAAGAGCTGGGAGGCTTCAAAGGCCTGTCTTACTTCTCGCCCTGTGGCCTCCTTTTATCACTCAGGGTGGCAAGGTGGAGGGTGGCTGTGGGCCCCCAGACCTGACTCCAGTCCAGACGTGAGCGGCGTGGGGCCTGGCGTCATGGCAGCCCTACCAGCAGCTGGCGGGAGCCCCCGGCCCCGCCTCACCAGGCTGGCTGCCCCTGGTGCCCACCTTGGGTGCACCCCACTCACCTTTCCCTCTGCCCAGATCTGCAGAGCCTGCGCGAGGCCCTTGCCGTGCTGGGGAAAGGGTGCTTTGGCATCAGCCTGACCTGCCTCAGCATCCACAGGGTGGAGCTCTTCCCCACAACCCTGCGGTAGGTGGGGCTAGCTTCAAAGGGGCCGCCAGGCCTCCAGTGGGGTGGGCAGGAGAGGGCCTGCTGGGAGGGCCAGTGGGGAGGCCGGGGCAGGGATCCACAGCTAGGCTGGGGGAGGGGCCCCAGACAGCCCTCCCAAGGACGGTCTAGACTCTGGAGGCCCAGGTACAGGTGGCCTCTAGGGCATCCCAGCATGGGGGTGCAGGAGCCCTCAGGGTGCCCCAGTGTGCACTTTGAAATCCCTTCTGTTCAGGTGGCACCTTAAAATACCATTGGTGGCTGGGCACAGAGGTATATGTCTATCATCCCTGCACTCTGGGAGGCTGAGGCAGGAGGATGGTCAAATTTGAGCCAAACCTGGGCAACTTAGCACGATTCTATCTCTAGAAAAAAAATAAAAAAGAGCAAGGTTTACAGTTTAGTGCAAAGGATCTGGGTTCAGTATCCAGTAGTGCAAAAAATATAGGATACGATATAATCTATAAACAAATGGGAATCCTGGTAAGGAGCTAAGATCTGCCTGGCTGGCTGGGGCGCCTGCCCCCTCCCTGCCCCCAGAAAGCCTGCAGTCAGCTCATCTCCCCAGGACCCCAGGGAACACAAGGGAGGGTCTGCCTCCCCCACAGTTAACAGTGGGGCGAACTGAGGCTAGGGTGACCCACTGCCTCAGTGGAGGGAGGCCTGGCCCGGCCCAGCTTTCTCCCTCCTGCCGGGTCCACGCTCCCTCCCCCACTTAGCCATTCTTCCTGGCGTTAGCACTTTCTGGGTCCCCAGTGACCCAAAGACAGGGCCACACAGGGGCTCTCAAGCGTTCCCCTGAAGCCCAGCTGGGAAAATTCATGCAGCTCCAAGGAGGAGGCCCTGAGACGGCAGCGCCACCCAGCTCTCCCCACCCCTCCCCGCCCCCTCCCACCCCTCTCTCCACCCCCATCCCCGCCCCCATCCCAGGCACCCGGCTCCACGGTCGGCCCCTCCCCCGCAGGATGACGGCGGAAGGCTTCCTGCAGTCGGTCGGCCGCCTGGGGGCGATGGTGGGCCCCCTGATCCGGATGGCACGCCAGGCCCTGCCCTTGCTGCCTCCCCTGACCTACAGTATCATCCCTGTTGTGTCCAGCCTGGTTCTTCTGCTTTTCCTCCCGGACACCCAGGGCCTTCCACTGCCTGACACCATCTGGGACCTGCAGGGCGGGTGAGTGGTGACATGGGCGAGAGCTCAGAGGTACGGAGCCTGGTGATCTCCAGTCCGTCTCATCTTTACAGCCCTGCCAAGGCACCGTTTCTGCTCCTATTTACCAGTGGATAGGCTAAGGGTCGCAGAGATGAAGTGACTGTCCCCTGGGTAGAAAGCCACTGTGCCTTAGGCAGGACAATGTCACAGCTCAGCACCACTTTCCTGGGCAAGTTACCTAACCTCACCCACCAAGGCCGACTCCCAAGACCCAGACAGCCTCCACTGCCCTGGGGGTGTCCCCAGATCCCCCCAGGCCCAAGCCTTTCAGTGCTCCCCAGCCCGGGCCATCTCTCTGCTTGCTTTGGAGACATAGAACAGGAGGGAAATTCCCCAGCTTTGCAGGCTAGCGGGGACCCCTCCCGCACACTTCAGCTGCGGATATGTAAAACCGAGTTTTAAAAGAAAAAAATCAAAAACAGCGAAGCGCCCCGCCTGCTCACCAGGCTAACGTGGATTGGATGAGGGGACGAGGGCAGTGGGCCAATCCGCCCCAGTGCCTGCCGGGTCCCCAGGAAGGGTGCCCATGGGTGCCTCCAGCTGAGCAGGAGCCAAGGTCAGGACTGTGGTGACAGCAGCTGTTGCTCAGTGAGGCCTTGCTGGTGTCATGCTGCAGGGCGTCAGTGTTGAGCGTCTGATTTCACCAGAAAGGGATTTGAGATGCAGAAAAATGAGTAACTTGCCTAAGGGCAGCTGGGTGGAAGAGGAGGAAGCTGGCATTTTCTTCTTTCATTTAATTTAGATTCGTCTGTACCTCCTATGTGTCAGGCACTGTGCTAGGCTCCGCTATCCGGGGAGAATAAGACCGTAATAGCGCAGAGTTCCCAATCCTGCAAGACCTGATGCCAGCTCTGCCCCCTCCCCCCAGCAGGCAGCCCTTTTGTCACATGTGTCTTTGGGTTATCCTAGATCGGCTGTGGCTGGGGGCCACCAGCAAGAGGCTGTCATTGTGGAAAACACCTGGCTCTAGGGGTTCTGCCTGCACGGAGCTACTTCGGCCAAAAGCACTGGAGGAAGAAGTCACCTCTTCTCTAGTCTGAGGGTTCCAGACAAGTGGGCAGCCCCGGGGCTGGGGGCGGGGTGGGGCAGGTGGCCGAGCTGTGGCTCTCACTGATCACTCCTATTCTCCTGTCTCTGGTTGCCCTCTCCGACCTGCCTCAGCCCCACAGGAGCCTGTGTCAGGTGGCCACGCCTGGCCTGGCTGCCCTGGATCAGTTTCACCAACAAGACAGGTCCTCTCCTGGCAGGGGTCGCACTTAGCCACCCCAGGGGAAGAGGGAGTTCCAGTCTCACCTGCCCCCTAGCTCGCAGCACTCCCGCTGTAAATGTTCCCGAAGCCTCCGTCCCAGGGTGGCTATCCCAGCTCACTGATCTTGGCACAGTCTGCAGTTCAATAAGTGACCCAGTACAGTGTCCAGGTTGTGCCTGCCCCAAGGCACCCAGCTAGGGAGATGTGTGGGGTCTGTCATCCAGCCCAGCCTCCCTGGCCCGGCCACCTGCCATACAACAGTTTCTTGTCTGGACAGATGAGATTGGCAGTGGTTTGTCACATATACTCATGGCCCAAAGAGGATACCGCTGTGTAGGGACATACGGGGCCGCCCTCGGAGCACAGAACCACCAGGGGGTGGGTGATGCGCGGCTCTCGAGGGAGGGTGTGTGGGCCGAAGTGGAAGCCGCTTGGGTAAGGGTGGGAGGAATGGCCTTCCATTCTCTCCTTTCCGAGGGGCCTTTCTCACATCCAGTGCTATCAGGTTAACTCCCCTCCACATAGTTTCCAGTCTATTTCCCCTTTGCTCTGGCTGTCACCGTAAGTGTCCAGACTGGTTCCTGACACCCATATTGTCCTCCACAACAGCCACCATGTTTATTTAGAAACATAATTCAAGCCAAATTCCCTCTCTGTTTAAAACCTTCTAGAGCTCGTAATAAAATCGCTGTTCTCCCCAGCAAAGGTCTGGGTCCAGCACCTGTGGGCCTGCAGCTTTCTTTGACATGTAATCAACTATAAAGGATTCAAATCATATAAATAATGTGCTTGGGCAATCATGGAATTGAGCTAGAAATCAGTAACAAACAAACAAACAAACAAAATTCAGAAAACTTCTTCCAACTAGACAATGCAGTTCTAAAGAACTCATGTGTCAGAGAAATCAAAAGGAAATCACCAAGGAAATATGTTGAACTGAGTGAAAATCAAAGAATGTCATAAAAATCTGTGAGATGAGACTAAAGCAGTGATTAGAGGAAAATGTATATCATCAAATGCCTATGTGAGGAAAAGAGAAAAATCTCAAATCAAATGCCTCAGATTTCCCCTTAAAAACAAGAAAAAGAAAAATGAGTTAACCTTCAGTAAACAGTAGAAAGGAAATAATACATCAGAGAGATAGAAAAAAACTTAAAATTAGTTCTTTGAGATGATTAATAAAATTTATAAATCTCTAGCTACAAAGATCGAAGCAAAGAGAAAAGACACCGACTAACAATATAGAGAACAACACAGAAAGTATCAGTAAAGACCTTACAGACACCACGGAAATTATGAATAATGTTTTATCAATACATCAACAATGTAAGCAAAATTTTAAAATTTTTTAAAATTTAATTTAATTTTTATTTTGGTACCAGGGGTAGAACTCACAACCTCACACTTGCCAGGCAGGTGCTGTGCCCTGAGCTAAACCCCTGGCCCAATTTACAAATTTCTTGAAGAACACCTTGTGAAACCACCCTCAAAAAGAAACATACAACCTTATTAGTTGTAAATCTATTAAAGAAGTTAAGTTTATGGTTGAAAACCTTCTCACAGAGAAAACTCCAGGCCTGATAGCTTTACTGGTGAATTATGTCAAAAATTTAAGCAAGAAGTGATAGCAGTTCTATACAGATTCTTCCAGAAAATTGAAAAAGAGGTAACAATTCTCAGTTCATTGCATGAGATCAGCATTACTCTGATACCAAAACCAGAAAAAGAGATTACAAAAAAAACCCAACCCTCTAAATCCATATCTCTTATGGGTACAGATACAGGCAAAGCTTTTCAGGACTAAGGATCAAAAGGACCAACGCACGCTACCCCAGGGCGGTAGCAGTGAGCAGGTCCCCCAGCCCAAGACATCATGACCAAATGTACTTTATTCTAGGACACAAAACAAGGTTGGCTTAATGTGGGCTGGGGACATAGCTCAGTGGCACAGGTGCCTGCTTGGCAGCACAAGGTGGTAAATTCAATCCCTGGTACCAAAGAAAAAAGTTGGTTTAACATTTGAAAATCAACAAGCGCACTCATACAGCCTTAGCCCAGGCAGGTTTTGAACCATAAAGGTCAAAGTGGCTACTACAGAGTTGAGCTTTTAACAGAAAGAAGAGGAAGACGTGGGAAAGTCTGTGCCTTGCTTTAACTGACTCTCGGGACCCACTGCCACCACGTGTTTTCTTGGGCGCCCCACTACGTGGAGGTGTACAGCATCGCTGGCTAACAGAAAAAATGAGAGAGGACAGTTACATTTCCAATAGCCTGGACTTTTCTTCAACAATCACTGCTGTCAGTAACCACTTCCATAATCATTAAATGTCAGGAAGTGTTTAAATACTTTAGAAGTTGCCCATTTTGCAGATACGCTAAAGATGGCTGATTGATAGGTAGCCTGGTAGAGAGCCTCTCTGAGAAAAACAACTCAGATGCTAGAATCTAACACCGTGGAGAAGACCAGATGAAAGGAGAGGAATTCTCAAACTGAGGAAAAAGAACAAGAAAAAAAAGAAAAAGAAGCGTGGATGGAGGGCTGGAGCTGGGCACTCTCCTGTCCCTGTACTGAGCACATCTTAGAGTCGAGTGACTCATGATCATCGAGCTGAGGTCGCTTTCCTGCCGAGAGGGGGGATTGGTGAGCTCAAGACCCTTGGCGGGAGAAGGAGCTGCAACAGGGAGTGGAAACAGCGAGCCAAGCTGCACCGACTTTGGTGAGTGCTGGGAACTGGGTTCCCCAGAGCGGGGTGACCAGCTAGACGACATATTGGATTTGGGCAGGACGGGCTTGAGTCGACAACTGAGGCAGCATCCGTTGGCAGCTCCTGGCCCAAAGCAGATTGGTGGGATCTGCTTGGACTGGGCCAAAACCCTGGTCAGGACCCAATAGCCAGGGACGAGGCTGTCCCAAACCTGTGACATCTGCAGGGCACACACTGACATGCTGAAGACACTCCCTGGCCTAGAGGGGAGGGGCCGGCCTACATTGCCCCTGTGTGCACCTCACAGATCAACAACAACAGGCTGGAGAGCAGCGGTCCCCGAGCCAGTACGCTTCAGAAAAACTGGAAACAATATGCAAGGGTCCTGAGACCTCCGCATTCACCTGTCTGAAAGAAACCAAAAACATGACAAGACAAAGGAACAGCAAAAAGCCTCCAACCATTGACCCAAGGACTATAAGTCCAGGAGAGGTGAATGCAGAGGAGATCGAGGGCAGCAAACATGCAATATCAGACATAAAGAAATACTTCTGTGACCTCATTGACGAGTTTAAATCTGAAATTCTAAGGTGAAGCAAGATATAAGAAGATTAATAAAAGAAATGCTGGGCATTCCTCAAGAAAACATAAATGGAAGAATGGAGGAACCCAGAGAAAGGAGAGAAGCCTTTGATGAAGAATATAAACAAAATCTGGAATACATGAAACAGATCCAAAGAGAATATCAGGAAATTAAAAACTCCAATGAAAGCTGGCAAAACTTCTTAACAGAAACTAAAGACAGACTTTCAAGACTTGAAGATAGATTTGCAGTGTATGATCGTGAAAAGAAGGATCTCTTAAAAATAACAAGGAACCAGGAAGTAATGATACAAAGGCTAGAAGACAACAAGAGGATTTATAACTTAAGAATAAAAAATGTGAACAAAGAAGCAGGGACAAATACAAATGAAATAAAAAGGCTATTCACAGAAATAACTAAGGAAAACTTCCCAAGCATAGGAAACAGAAGTGATGTTCAGATATATGAGGCATACAGAACTCCAGCCAGCTACAACCAAAACAGATCTACACCCAGACATATAATAATCAGAATCCCAGAAATCCATCACAAGCACAGAATATTAAAAGCAGTCAGAGAAAAGAAACAGATTACCTATAAAGGAAAACTCATCAAAATCACAGCAGACTTCTCGATGCAAACTATCAAATCAAGAGCTTGGAGCCCTGAAAGAAAATAACCTCCAACCCAGAATGATGTACCCTGCAAAACTGTCTCTCAAAATTAATGGAGAGACAAAATATTTCCACAACAGAGAGGAACTGGGGGAGTTCGTGACCACCAATCCAACACTCAAAGAATACTGAAGGACGTTCTAGAGAGAGAGAAGAAAATCACCAGGATTCCAGGAACAATGGCAGAAAGGTCTCAATGAAAGGGGCAGACAGTGGAATGAAGGAGAAAAGTAAACAACAAGAACAGAAAAATAGCATAGCAGAGAAGAGTGGCTATATTGCTGTTTTGTCTTGACTGATTTTGTTCAAATCTGGTATGCTTGAGAGTATCAAGTCTGAAAGTAGAGGCAACTACTCTGAAGATGACAAGATTCAGTAGGATACCCATTCTGGTTTGATTATTTACTGCCTTTGAAGTCCTATAATGTCTCCAATGTTTGTTTTTTATTAATAGTGCTATGTACTGCTATGTTTAATTATACTATGCCTGATGATAGAGACAATTTTATTGAAAACAAGAGACATCATAGTAACTACCATAGATCATCTAGTATTGTGGTTTTATATGTCCCTTTCATTTCATGTTTCTCTAGGAATTTGTATTATTGACTTGTTTTGATTTGTTTTTCCCTCTAACACAGAAAGGCTAGGTATACATGTAGAGACTTAGACATGTGTAGAACTTCTAAACAGTTTACGAGAATTGATGATGGTTATTGTAAAAAAAAAAAAGAGAGAGAGGAAAAGAAAGTATTCTAAACGATATAACTGCATGTATGTTTGGGTGTGTAGGACTGATGGCCATATTACTAAGTTTTTGTTGTATAGATGAACAGAGCTGATTGCAGTCTCACTGTTTGAATGTCCACTTTGTAGGCTTTACTTTTGTAACTTGAACAACTACCTCTAGGAGGAAAATATGTAATTATCAACTAGTGATTTCTTACTGGTTTTTTTTAAATTATGTATTATTTCTACCCTCTTTCTGTTTCATTTTTTTTTCTTTAAAAAAAACCAAAAAGATGTGGTATTTTTATACAATGGAATATTATTCAGCTACAAAAAAGGATAATCTGGAGGCCTTCATATTGAAATGGAGGCAACTTGAGCCTATTCTCATAAGTGAAATAATCATATTTATAAATATCACATTGTGGCTCTAGTGTAAAAAGTAATAACAACTGTAGGAGTAATAAAACCCAAAATGTGCAATTGCTATTGTCAAAAGGAGAGGAAAAGAAAGTGCTCTAAAGGCTATGACTGCATGTATGTTTAAGTGTGTATGATTGATAACCATACTACTAAGTGTTTGTTGGATCACTGAGCAGAACTGTTTGCAGTCTCACTGTTTGAATGTCCACTTTGTGTGTTTTAATTTTGTAACTTGAACAATTTCTAAGATGACAGTATGTAATTTGTCAACTAGTGATTTCTTAGTGTTTATTTTATTTTATTTTTGGAATTTTGTATTATTGCTTTCCTTTTTTTCTGTTTTGCTTTTTTTCTCTTTAAATAAAAATAAAAATTAAAAAATTGAAAATCAAGGATAAAAAGTAAATTATTAACAAACTAAAATTATTAACAATAGATGCATAAAGAGCATTTAACGAAATATAAAACCCAATTCTGATAACACTCAACAAACTAAACTCAGTTTTTCAGTGCAGATAGTAAAGCACTCAGACACTGACAAATCTCAAGGAGGCTTTTTACTTCTGCAGAAAGGCATGAGCGAGCCCTCACATAGGGCAGCTGGTACCCAGGACAAAAGAGCGTGGGTCACTTTAGCCCTACCGCAGGAGAAGCATCTGGCTTCCCCATTGGCTGGTGTGAAGGTTCATAATGTGTCTCAATTGGTTAGTTTAAGAGGCAGGAGGTGAGGACCTGGGGGCTGCTGGGCAGGGTTGCCACGGCGGGAGAGTGGGTGTGCGGGTACTGAAAGTCGCTGGCTGTTGAGAAATCTTTGGTGGTCAGCTGTGTTCCCAGAATCTAAGCTGAACAGACATTCTCTGTAACGCTGGTGTGGCGGGGGCGGCCTAGGGTGCAGTAGAGTGTAAGACGGATGCAATTCCTGTTTGTATCCTTTGACAGAAGACTTTGTTTCTCATATTAGGAGTAACAGGCGATTGCTGCTCCCACCAGATAACATCCCGTTTGTGGGGTACAGGGCTGAATGTTTCCCCCTAAGCATAGGAGTGAGGCTGTTTACGCTCCCTGCTCCTGTTCAGCATTGGCCCCAGCAGTAGAATAGGGCGAGAAGTGTAAACAAAAGGCAGGTTCCAAGGGAGACGCGCAACGGCCTCTATTTGCAGCTGGCTTCACTGTCTATATACAAAATCCTACGGAATCCGTCAGAACTGATCAGCGAGTTTAGCAAAGTTATAGGACTCGGAGTCAAAAGAGGAAAACTTGTTGTAATTGTGTGGACTAGTAACTACCAGACACTGAACATTTAACACCATTCAACAACAGCACAGCAGAGGAATTGATGAGGGCAAGTCCCATAAACGGAAACCTGTGGAACACTGCTGCAAGCGGCTAAAGAAGGCCTAAATATTTAGAGACGGACATGTTCAAGGGTGGGAAAACTCAGTATTCTCACACCGATTTGTTACAGTTTAATCTAGTCAAATAGATCCCAATCAGAACGCCAGCCACCACTCAGGAGGCTGAGGCAGGAAGATCGTTGCAAGTTTTAGACCAGCCTGGGCTACATAGTGAGCCAAAGGCCAGCCTGAACTGCATAGTGAGACCCTGTCTCAAAAAGACCAAAAAGGGCCAGGGATTTAACTCAGCAGCAAAAACGTTTGCCTGGTAAGCCCGAGCTCCTGAGCTCGATCCCCAGTACCAAAAAAAGACACTCAAAAGACCAAAGGAAAAAAAAAAAAAGCCAGCCACTATTTTGTATAAATTGACAGCACATTCTAACATTTAGATTTAAAAAATGAAAACAAAAACAACAACAAAATACCCCACCTGTAATAGCCAACACAATTTTGAAAAAGAACCAAGGACTGGGGACGGGGCGTAGGGAATAAACCTTTGCCTCACACATCCAAAACCCTCTTTCAATACCCAGTGCTTGAAAACTACAAAAGAAAAAAATATATAATGGACTCCATAAAAACTTCTGTTTCCCAGAAGATGTTTTTACAAGAGTAAGGAGGCCAGCCACCAACTTGGGGGAAATAGTTGAGTGACTGTTATCTGATAAAACCCTTCTATCTCAGAAATAGGAAGAATATTTGTAACTCAACAATAAAACAGCCATATTCTAAAAACAGGCCAAAGGTTTGGACAGAAGCTTCACCAAGAGGACGTATAGGAAGCAACACCCACGTGACGAGGTGCTCAACATTAGGAAAACACAGAGGAAAACCTCAGCTCAGACACCAGGGGTGCGAAGCCTAACACAGCCAGGTGCTGACGAGAACGCGGAGGGTTGTGGAGACGCCAAACAGAAAAATTACTGTGCAGAAGTGTGGTAATTTCTTAAAAAGTTTAACACCCATGACTTTGAGTGTGGCTCAGTGGCAGAACCTTGCTTGGCGTGTACAAGGCCCTGGGTTTCACTGTAGACAGCAAAGCAATTTAGCGTCCACCCACCCTGGACCGAACCGCCCCAGTCTGGAGTACTCAGGTAGAGAAGCCAAAGTGCAGGCCAGGCCACACTGTGCACTCAAGTGTTCGTGACAGCTTTGTTTGCAGTTACCAAGAGCTAGAAACAACCCAAATATCAGTCAACAGAGGAATAGTGAACAAAATTTAGTATAACCATACGATGACAT
This sequence comes from Hydrochoerus hydrochaeris, assembly GCA_004027455.1. Classification (NCBI taxonomy): domain Eukaryota; kingdom Metazoa; phylum Chordata; class Mammalia; order Rodentia; family Hydrochaeridae; genus Hydrochoerus; species Hydrochoerus hydrochaeris. Next base: position 20,093 of record PVLA01013930.1, on the reverse strand, counting down.
GCTGTTTATACAAAACATATATTTGCATAAAATTGCAGGAAATGCAAACTAATTTACAGTGATAGAAAGTAGATCCATGTTTTGCCAGGACGGGGGGAGGGAACAGAGGGAGAGAAGCAAAGTAGCGTTTGGTGTGAGGGGTGGGGGGCTATTGTGGCCAATCTGCCTAGGGTTCTTTGCTCAATTCAGGTGGAAATTGAGAATGGGCAAAGTGCAGCCCTGCTAGCAGTCCCAAAGTCACCAGATGACACCAGGTAATGCTGTAGGCTATGCTGCCTCTAGGTCAACTCTACCAGGCACTGTTCTCTGCTTCTGACCTTCATTAACCGCTGGTCTCTGCAGCTCTTCATGCTAACGTCCCCTAGTATTTTTTGCTCTTTCTTTCAATCAACCACTCGATCCACACTATTCAGACTAAGAATCCTGAGTAGATTTACCAAACTTTCGGAGCCCACACTACCTGAGAAGAAAATCACAAGCACGTTAACAGCACCACTAAAGTGAGTGTTTTACTAGGTCCTGTACTGCCGCACAGAGGGGCCAGTACACGGAAGGGAACCCTCCTAGACTAACGGAAGCAGTGACTGGAGTGCTGCTTAAATAGCAGCTGCAGGCCTGTGATTGGTCCAACTGCAGGTCTGTGATTGGTGCAGGCCTCTGTCGTCATGATGACTAGCCAGGAGTGAAGGCAGGGAATCTTCTGGAAGGTTTGCTGTGGGGGTTAGGGGATGTTAACAAAGAGTCCAGATCCCTTCCTCCCTCATCTTGGCCAAGCCAGGGCTCCTCTTCCCAACTTTATAAAGGCAACGGTGGCACCTGAAGGGGCGGGGGAGGGGTCCCAGCCGCACCAGTGTTGGAGTGGCGTGGAGGACAGTGCCTGCTGGTGCCCAGGAAGGACCTACTGTCCTGCTCCACAGGGAGGGGGAGGGGCAAGGGGAAGGGCCGGGAGGGGCAGGACAGCCACAGCCACGCCAATCTCCGGCCCTGGTGTGGGCGGGGCTGAGCGTATGGCCCACTTTGACCTTGGGCGCGGAGATGGTTTTGCAGGAGTACTCAGGCTCCACCCTGTTAAGACGCAAGACAACTTACACATGAAACTATAATCACGTTTTAAGATGACGGGGCTGAGTGTGGCTCCCTGGCAGAGCTTTCACCTAGACCCTAGGTTCCATCCCCAGCACCGCAAAAGAATTTTTAAAAATTAGAACAGAACAAATTTCCCATGTGTCCACAACTTAGCTGAAGAGACAGAACCTCCCCAGGACCTGAGAGCCACCTATGTGGTCCTGCCCAATCACGCCCCTCCCAAGGCAGCCACTGCCAATTCGCTTGATTTCTGCCTGTTTCTGCAGCCCTCCGTGGAGTGCCGCGTGGCAGTGCCAGCGTGGGACCCCACGGTCTCCTTCAACTCAAGCTCAGTGTTTGCTCACAGACCTGTCAGGGGCGGGACACGGCAGGGCGTGGCTGGGGTGCCCAGAGGAGGGGGCTGTGGCACAGGGCCTGGCGGGGCAGCAGGGTGGCAGGGGATGAGGCTTCTTGGCGGAGACTCTGGGGAAGAGACAAAGGCAGGGAAGGGGCTGAGGTGACATAAAAGTGGGGAGGGAGCAGATAGGTAAACAGAGTCAGGCTGTGGGGGCCCAGTCTACTTGGAACCGGCCATGAACTTACAGTGGTCCTCTCAGGTGGGCTGTGGGTGTGTGTGTGTTTGATTTTAAATTTTATTTCTGTGTTTCACAGCCCTGGAGATGGAAAAGAGGGCCTTGTGCATGCTAGGTGGGTGCGGTACCACGGAGCCACACCCCAGCCCGTGTTCATTTTTTTGTCTGGATCTGGGGGGCAGGCGTGGGATTCACAGAACTGGGTGCCCGCAAGTTCAGTAACGGTTCCTGAGAAACATTCCCAGTGTCCCCGGTAAAAGCTATTAGATAGACACACACCTACTCACACCCCCCAACTCTGGTTGATGAGGAGGGTCTGCCGCCTCACTCATCTTCCCCAAAACCCACAACCCCAAGTTAATCATGAGATAAACATCAGACAAAACAAACTGAAGACTTTGGGGCGGGGTGGGGGTGTGTGTTTTGTTTTTTGTTTTTGAGACAAGGTCTCCACATATAGCTCAGGCTGGTCCTCAACTCACTATGTAGCCCAGGCTGGCTTTGAACTTGCGGTGATCCTCCTGCCTCAGCCTCCCCAGTGCTGGAGTTACAGGTGTGCACCTCCATATCCAGCCAAACTGAAGACTTTATACAAAATATCTGTGTTGCTTTTCAAAGCTGTCAAGGTCATGATGAAGGAAAGATAGCGAAACTGCCACTGGCTGGAGGAGGACACACAGCGAAGAAATGAAGGGCAGTGCCCTGGACTAGATCTTGGACGGGAACAAGGAGATCAGTGGAAAATGGGATGAAGTTTCAATCAGCAGTCTGGCGTTCAATAGCAGCACCGCCCTGTAGGGGGCAGTGTGGCGCCCAGCCGCCGGAGCTGGGGTCTAGGGCCACTCAGGTCCAGCCAGTGGTTGTCATGGTGCTTGAGCCTAGGGGTCACTTAAGTCAAAGGAGACACAGTTTGTACGTGAAATCTACAAATGCTCAGCGATGGCTGGCTTGTCTAAATCACAGCCTTGGACCACATCAAACGTGCCCGGAGGAGCCATGCCAGGCTCACCTTCCAGTCAGGCCACGGGAGGACACTGACCACCGCAGTCAGCCTGGTGTCCAGCCACCTCCTCCCCGCCCCTCCCCAGGGCCTCCCAGGTGGAGCCTGTGTGGCCCCGGGACGCTTCCCACGCCATCTGTGCCCCACTTTGGGCTCAACCCTAAATCCTTTGCGGTGACCCCTGAGGTCCCTGTGTCTCTCATCGCTCACTCTGCTGAAGGTGCCGTGAACCGGCAGGTCCTTGCCCTCCGCAGGGTCCTCACCCACGCCGCCGCCGTGCCAGCCTCGGGAGCAGGCGCGAGGCCCCATCCCGCCCTGACTCGGCACCCTCTTGAGTCCCCTCCTGCTCCTTCCGCTCCTTGTCCCCAGGGACCTGACTGCCCGAAGAGAAAGACTCCCACTCAGGCACAGCCGCACCCACCGCCCAGGTCCACCCAGGTCCTCAGAGTCCTGCCCTGGGGCCTGCCTCAAGCAACTTCAATCAGGCCGAGTCGAATGAATGAACAATGGAGATGAAGCCAAAGAGGAGTGTTTGTTCAGCTGCTCCCCCATCCCCTCTGCCTCCACACATGTGAGGGGAGTGATACCCAGGCTGAGGGAGAGCCCGCAGGGACGGCGCGGGTGCACAGCAGCCCCGCTTCTGTTCCCGAGCCCTCCCGAGCCCTGCTCGAGCGGCAGGGGTGGCGAGTGAGCTGATTGTATTCGGCTCTCTCAGAGGCCCAGCTCTTCCAGCGGCTGCGACACAGGTGTTCTTGCTGGAAAAATAAGAGGTCTTTGTTAAAACCAGCACGCAAAAATTAACTGCAAAGGAAAGATGGGTCACATTTGCACCTGCCTCCCTCCGCGCTCATTCCAGGGCCTCCTCTGACCCTGGGCTGACCCAGCTCCCCCAGCCCTTCCCAGATTCTGGTCCCAGGGCCTCCTCCTGCTTCCCACAGGTCTCCTTGTCAAAGCCATTCATAACAACAGTGAGGACAGTAATAATCACAGGTGGTGCATTCACCCCACAGCCAGGGACTGTTCTAAAATATTTACATAAATCTGGTGAGTCATCAGAAGAGCCTCAGGAGATCAAAACCATCCTCGGCCACTGCTCCACCAGGGAGAAAGCTAAAACACTGAGAGGTTAAACAATTTTCCAAAGGCCACACAACTAGGGCAGAGCAGGGATCAAAGCCAGACAACCCGGAGCCAGAGTCTGGGTATAACCACTGCTGCACTGTCCCTCACTTAGGGAGAATTTGCGGGGCTCATTAAAGCCACAGGCAGCGCCCAGCGCCGGCTACTGTGATCTCAGCCTGTGTGACTCTTCCGTCCACAAAGGTGGAGAAGGAAGCTCCGGCTCACACACTGTTCGCACGCTGCCGCCAGCCAAATCACACCTCTGCTCCAGCGAGAGGAGGGGGTTGTGCCCGTCACCCCCCAACTCCCTCCAACTACACTTGTTCCCAGATCCTCTTAAAATCACTCCTCTGAACAACGGGCTGCCGTTCACACAGGCAGAAAAGACAATTCCTGCTGCAAGAGCAGGCAAATCCAAGGGACCCTGACCACAGCCACCATTGCCGCCACCACCACCACAACCCACCACGTGGCTCTCCAGGACCAAGCCAGACCTCAAAGGAAGGGCCCAACACCTGGGGGCCACTGCTGGGCTCCAACCCCAGCAGAGGGGTCCTGCGACCCAGATTCCAGGGGACTGTCACATAGGGTGGGGGTGGCATCTGCGCCTGCCTTGTTCAGAGGAACCTGCGGAACACAAGATAGTGCAAAGTCCAACCTGCTGGGGTAGCTCCCGCCTTGGCAGCTGGGTCACGGCGGCTGGTTAACACCTCGCCGTAGAACTTTAACATGGAGGATCTTTTTGACGTGGCAAGGAAACCAAAGTCCCTTTGCAGCAGGAAGGCAGACTCACAGCAGCTGCTGGGCACATGGAAGTGGAGGAGCAGAGCCAGCTGCCCCACGCACTCCTTGACCTACATAGAGCAGATTTGCTCACCGGGCCAGAGGAGCACTGGGCTGGCGGGAGAAGGCCACACTGGGCCCTGGCAGCGCGCACAGGAGGGTGGATTAAAGCCACACTCACCCCCAAGTCCCAGCCACCCGCCCAGCCAGCAGGAAGCAGGCCGACTGCAGCCACCCCATGCTGCCCTCCCCAGCAAGCAACTTCCGGTGGTGGTGGGGACACAAAAGTGGCCGGCCTTCAACAGTGAAGGGAAATGCCCCAGGCTGAGCCTGGAAGTCTGCCTGGGGGAAGAGGCTCCAGTGTGGGAAAACTGCCCTTGGAGCCTTGGGCTCTGTGAGTGTGAAGCTGGACTCTGACCCGGAGGAGAGGAGGCCCCACAGGCAGCACAGGCTGGTAAAGCACGTCCCCATCCTCCCAGCCAACCTGGGCGCCCTCCGGGGAGGCGCTCGGAGAGAGAACAGAGAGGAGGCAGGAGCAGGTGGGGGGGGAGCCAGACTCAGTGCCTGCGAGCACAAGGTGTTAGAGCTGGACACACCAGGGTCGGAGTCCTGACCAGAGTCCAGCATAGCTGGAGGACTTGGCTCCATTGTTCAGTTTCCATCACCGTGAAAATGGGTATAAGAATGTTATATACTGGGCTTGGTGGTGTGCACCTGTGAGCCCAGCACCTGGGAGGCTGAGGCAGGAGGGTCACTGTGAGTTTGAGGCCCAGCCTGGGCTCCACAGTGAGTTCAAGTTCAACCTGAACTGCATAGTGAGACCCTCTCTCAGACAAAAGACAAAAAATAAATAAACAAATAAAAATAAAGAACGGTTCATCCAGACATAGGGCACAGGCATGTACTCTCAGCACTCTGGGAAGCTGAGGCAGGAGGATTGCACATTTGAGCCTAGCCTGGGTAACTTATCAACTCAGCATGACCTTGTCTCTAAATAAATTAATGGGAAAAAAGCTCTGTGTTCAATCCCTAGTACCAAAAATAAAATAAAGTAAAATAAAATAAAATAATGTTACATCAAATTAGGAGTGCTGTTGGAAGGATTGAATGAGTCAGTACAGAAAAAAAGATTTAAAGTAGTGGTCAATGTGCAGTAGACTCAATTGGACATTAGAAATAATGTCTATCACAGCCACCTGCATCACCACCAGCATCACCACCTCCATCACCTCCATCACCTCTACCACCTCCATCTCCATCACCTGCATCTCCATCACCTCCACCACCAGCATCACCACTTCCATCACCTCTACCACCTCTACCACCTCCATCTCCATCACCTCCATCTCCATCATCTCCACCTCCATCACCTCTACCACCTCCATCTCCATCACCTCCATCTCCATCACCTCCATCATCTCCATCTCCATCACCTCTACCACCTCCATCTCCATCACCTCCATCTCCATCACCTCTACCACTTCCATCTCCATCACCTCCATCTCCATCACCTCCACCACCAGCATCACCGCCTCCATCACCTCCAATGCCTCTGCCATCACTGTCACCACCACCACCACCATCATCACCTGTCACTGTCTTCATCCCTACTGTCCTCACCATCATTGCCATCCTGAACATCGAGGCCCCTCTCAGCTGCTTGGTGGGAATTCAGAGGTGAGGCCGAGGCCATGATCGGGATCAGGGGCGGAACCGGGGCAGGTGCTTGGAAGGACAGTGGCTTCCATTCCAGAACAGCAGTTTGGAACAAGTGACACTCAGGGCCTGTCCTTTGGAAGAGCTGGAGGCGTCGCAACCCCAGGCAGCATGCTGGGGTGGAGGCGACCGCTGGCCCCCTTGCCCCTGGCTGACGCCGGGCGGCGGCTGGAGGAGGGGGCTCTTCACATGCCAGGCCTTCTCATGTGACGAGAAGCTCCCGAAGTGGAGAGCAGGGTGCCCTTTCCCAGATGAGGGCATCGGGGCCAAGGACGTGGGGTTCAACAGAGGTCATGTGGACCCCAGGCCTGCAGGGCTCTAGTGCTGCGCTGGGTGCTGTTACTCAGGCTCGGGCCCCAGAAGACCTGCAGCCTCGTGACCCAAACCCAAGGTGCTTGGCACAGGGACGAGAGCATGCAGAGGGGAGGGTGGCACTTGGGGAGCTGGGCACAGGTGTGTTGGGGAAGCAATGGAGCCCTGCAGGGAAGGGCGGAGAGCGGCTCTCTGTGGAGGGACTATGAGGACACCTAACCCCATCGACACAGAGCAACTCAGCCACAGTCCTGAAGACCGCCTCTTCTAGCTGCCCACCTGGATTCAGCCGGTCCTGTGGCTCCCGGGCTTTGCTGAGTCATGGGCAGTCAGCTCTCAGTTGCCCTTTCTCCTTCCTGGCTTAAGCCCAGCGACAGCTGCTGTCACCATAGGACATCTCAGGCTGGGAAGTCACGAGCAACCTGCTGCATGATCCCAGCCGGAAGAAGGCCACTGTGCACCCCCAGGACCAAAAAAAAAAAGCAGTTGGCAGAGTCTCCTGTGCCCATTTCCAGAAGACACGCTCTGTTCCCAGGGCTGGCTCCACACAGGGGCAACAGCTCAGCCCCTCGGCCGACTGTGTGCTCCGCGGCCTCGGCCCACCCTAGACCTCCTTCCTCCCACCTTCACCCCACCCCTTCCTCCACCCGCAGTCACACTGGTGATGATCCTGCTCTGAACCCCAAGATCCCTGCTCCACGCCAGCGCCCCCACTCAGCACCCCACACCTCAGCTCCGGACAGAGAGGGGGTGCCAGCCCGTGCACCCGACACAGTTCCCCATCTTCCTCCACCGCTGCGGCAAGACCTGGGGCCCCCATGGTCAAACCCAACCCTGCCGCTCCAGCCCAGGGTGACTGGAATCGCAGACTCTCCAGGAAGCGCACACCAGCCGGGCAATGCCCACTCCCCGCCCTTCTGCTCTCTGCTCACCCTCATTCCACTCTCCTCACATCAACCTTGCTCCTATGTCACCGGCCCCCTTGTCCTCCAGCACCCCAGGAGATTCCTCTGTGTCCCTGACTTCTGCAGCCTCCACTGTAGCCAGACCCTGGCCCTCTCAGGGGCTCAGGCACCAGTTCCAACACCCATCACTGCTGTACCAGGACTGAGCACCAGCACACAGCTGGGGCGGCACCTCCCCCTTGGGAATAAAGCACAAAAACACAAGTGTTCGAGGCCCAGAGCAGAGCAGCCATCCCCTAGGCACCCTGTGTCCCCACAGTGCAATGTGTGGCTGGGACCCAGCAACAGGGCCCCTGGGCCCCACCCACCCTCTGCCACTTTGGCCGGGGCCTTGTGACTAGTTCTCACAAGGGGCTTGGAAATCAAAGCAGTGTCAGTCACCTGCAGGCTGAGGAGGTGGCTTTGCCATCCTCTTCCCCACCATGGCCTGAAACCTGTGGTCACAGTGACAACTCAGACCCACAGGACAAGAAAGTGTGTGTTCCAGATACCCCTTAGAGGAGAGCCCTGTTCCTACCATTCAACATTCACAGTTTGTGGAGGTTTCAGTCCCTAATCAGCTGGTTCCAGGGCAGGGTGGCATGGCACTGGGGCAACGCTTCAAGGCAGCAGCCAGCAAAGCAGCCAGAGCAAAATGGGAGAACACGCCTCTTCTCTTCCCTTATATTGTAAGCAGGCTCCCACCCCCCACCATTCACACCACCTCTGTGCCCCCCTCTTGCACAGGATGAAGCTGTTTACAAAGTAAGGATCCTGGCTCTCTGCTCAGTCTCTTAAACTTCTAAATTTCTCAAGTTGATTCAATTTATCAATTATAACAATCCACTCCACCTCCTTCAACCTTCGCCCCGTTTCCCAGTTTCTCCATAAATTATTCTACTTCTTGTATCCACCAATTCCACTTCCTATATCCACCAATTCTACCTTCTTCTCCTCCAACTCTCAGGTGAACCCCATTCCTGTCTGGATTTCACCCCACGGTGATCAGCAAGCCCTCAAGCCACAGTCATCAGAGAAGTCCTCGCTGCCACACTCACCAAGTGGCTCCCAGCAGACCTGACGTCTTTGATGACTCTGTCAAATGCTTTTTACCTCAGCTTCCAGAACACTGTGCTGTCCTAGTTTTCAGACCTCACTGGCTTTCCCTCTCTCTTTGGTTCCTCCTTTCTTCCTGACCTCTGAAAATCAGAGACCTGGGAAGAGGAGACATGAGTACCTATGGGGTAGGCTCCAGACACACTCTTGAGGGTGGTGTGACCAGTCCAGATAGCACAAGGAAAGACAGAAGTGGGGCACTGAGGCAGGTAGGAGGCTCAAAGAATTAGAACATTGGTATCTGACATTGTCTATTTTTTTAGTGAAACAAGAAGTAAGGCCATCTACTGAAAGAGATAGGATGGGGGAGGAAATGGGAAGTTCAAACAGAAGAGATGACATGAAATAGCTTCCCATTGTAAGGATAACAGAAATAAAGTATACTTATACAATACTATGCTAAGGCAGAAGAAAAATAAACCAAGAAAACTCAATGGAAAATAGGAACAAGGAAAGAAAGATTTAAAGGGAAAATATGGTAAAGAAAACATATCATAATTCAAACATGTTAATAATCACAATAAATATGAACAGATTAAAACTGGTAATCAAAAGTCAGGGACTTTTCTTTGGAGTTTTACAAAAGGAAATGAATATACCTTACCTGACATATTTACTCCAAAATATGAAAATAATGGACACTAACTGATTAGTTTAAAAGTAATTTTTGTTTCTGTTAAACTTTCAATGTTACTTGAATTTCTTGGGAGGTTATAAATTTCACAATCAGAAAAAAAATGGAAGTTGTTGTAAAAACTACCCATGTACTTCAGCAAGTCTTCATGGAACCTTCATTTGCTGTCCAAATAAGTGCTAGGATCCAAAAAGGCTTTAAGAAAAGTCCCCACCCTCCAGAAACTAACTAGACATAAGACCATGGAATCATAATAGAAGAGTGCAGGCCCATGTGAAGACCAGGCTCCCTGGCTGACTTCAAGCCCCAGTAAATAGGAATAAGAAAGGAGAGCTGCGTGGAAGAGGAAGCACAGGTAGCATTAAGAACAGGACCCAGGCTGAGCCTGGAGATGGCATTCCGGGCTGTGGGCACAGCACAAGTAAGGGAGGAGCACAGTGATCCAGCACAGGGCAGGGTGGGAAGTGCAGACAAAGTAGGTGCAGGGTTCAGGGAAGCAAAGGGCCCCAGGCTGGTGAGCTGCACAGGCAGGCAGAGGGAAGTAAGATGGAAGCGAGGGAAGCAGATGAGAGGAGACATTTCTGCCGTGGACACCCTGTGTCCAAAGCACATGAGGACAAACAGCTGGGAGTCTTCACTGCTGCACTGCACAGGCATGGACATAGTACACACGTGCTAGCACACATGTACATGCACGTACTCGTGTGTACACACATACATATACACGCACACACAGGTCTGCTGCTTCCTTCCTCTGCCCCTTTAGCCTGGAGGCAATCACAGCCAACGGAGCTCTCTAGGCCTGCTCTGACCTCCCTGACTCCGTCCAGCCCTGGTGAAGCATCACCAGCTTCCTGCGCCCAGAATGCCTAGCTCTTCAGCAGGATTTGGCACATGGGTGTGTCATGTGGGGTGGTCAGAGGGACAGGAACAGAGACAGGAGCCAGGCAGGGGAAGGCAAAGATGGAAAGACCCTCAGGAAGGGAACTGGAATCTTGGTTGCTGGGGGAGACAAGACAGGGAGGAGCAGGAAACAGGAAAGGTGACAGTGTTTCTGGGCAGAAACCCTGAGACAGGAGTTCATAGCCCTGGCACAGCTCCTGAGGGAAGAATTTGGAAAGGGGCAAAGATGGCAGGGTGGCTTCAGGCAGCCTGAAATCAAGGGGTCTAGAGGGCACCTGGGAAGGTCAGAAACCCCCCACACTAAGGCTCAGGAGAGGGTTACAGCAGAGCTGGTGACTAGAGTGAAGCCCGAAGGCTGCAGGTCTTAGGGGTCAAGCCTAAGGCTCATGTCAGCCTGGAGATTCAGAGGCTCCCTGCACACCTTCTCCCGTGTAAAGCAGGACAGGCAGCCGCCGCAGCACCCAGCCACCCCAGAAGCAGCACTCACCGGCAGGGGAGATGCTGAGCTTACACATTGCTGATTCCCTCCGTCAGAGCCAGTTAAACTTTGCCTAAGACGATGGTTGTTAAACTGTCTCCCATAAGTAACCACTGGTCACACTTTAATCCTCTCCCCACCCCCAAATCCAGCTGTCGCTGAAGGTCGGAGCAGTCACCCTGGGAGACGGCGATGACACAGGCCCAGGTGTCAGTTGGAGCCGCCCTTCGGTGGGCAGATGCTCTGTGCAGCTGGTGGCCCTGGACATGCTCCCAGCTATCCAGTTGGAGAAGCCGGCGTGGGCGCCACCATAGGACACACAGGCTTGTCACACTGACCCTGTGGCCCTGAGCTGGCCTCTGTGAAGTGGCCTCTCTTCAGCCCCTGGAGGACCTCATGGGATTTCCTGAGCTCCTGGATCAAGTTGGTGGCCTGGGCAGGTTCCAGTTTCTCCAGGCAGTGGCCCTGTTGGTCCCCATCATGTGGGTCACCGCCCAGAACATGATGGAAAACTTCTCCGCCGCTGTGCCCAGCCACCGATGTTGGGTACCCCTCTTGGACAACGGCACCACCCAAGCCAGTGGCCCTGGGACCCTGGACCCCAAGGCCCTCCTGGCCGTGTTCATCCCGCTGGGCCCTGACCAGCAGCCCCACCCGTGCCGCCGCTTCCGCCAACCGCAGTGGCAGCTTCTGGACCCCAACACCACAGCCACCAACTGGAGCGAGGCTGCCACGGAGCCATGCGTGGACGGCTGGGTTTATGACCACAGCACCTTTGCCACCACCGTGGTAACCAAGGTAAAGACTGCTGGGTACCCACTCCAAGTTCTGGCACCTTGGAGGTCAGAGTCACAGGTCCCAGTTGGCTGTGCTGGGACCTCGTGGGCCTCCCTCACCTCCAGGTTGGCTTGAAGCCCCTTGTCAGCCATGCGTCCCATGGGGGAAAGGACAGCAAGGACTCAGTCCCCGAGGACCACCTGAATGCAGGCTCCTCTGACGTCCACACCTGCACGAAGTGCTGGCTGCTGACATCAGCTGTGACCCCTGGGGACTGGGTGACTTATTCACTGGATCCCCCGAGGCTGGGACAAATCCAAGTGGCTTCTAAGAAGGGGCATCAGCTGAATCTGGGCCTCTGGGGAGGGGCAGCTTGTCCCAGCACGCGGAAATGAGCCTCTCGGTAAGAAGGGGAGGAATCAGCCTGGGGCAGGGCAGGCTCAGCTCTGGCAGCCCCTGTGGCACAGACAAGATGGGGTGGAGGGCAGGGCAGCAGAGAGGGCCTGACTGGGGCCCATGAGGCAACAGGAAGCCAAGCTGGGGCTTAGGCCAGCAGCAAAACGCTCCTCAAGAGACCCAGCTCCGCCCAAGGTGTCCTTGGTGTCCCCCGTGCTATGACTCCTGTGCTATGCCCCTGGGGTCTGTCCCCTCCCCTCCCCCAGGCTCTCCAGGCCTCCTGAGCTCTGCCCCCGTTCTCTCCCCACAGTGGGACCTGGTGTGTGACTCTCAGGCTCTGAGGCCCATGGCCCAGTCCATCTACCTGGCTGGGATCCTGGTGGGTGCTGCAGTATGTGGCCATGTCTCGGACAGGTGAGCGCTGTGGTGCTGGTCCGGCCCCTTCCACTCTGTCACTCTCCTTTTTTTTTTCCTTACTGGTGATTAAACCAAGGGCCACTCTCCTCAGCCTTTCTGAGTGCTGGGATTATAGGCCTGTGCCACCATGCTCGGAACTGCTCCCACAAATTCCCAACTTCACTCTGGAGTGAAGCATCTTTGTTTCTTGTCAGATATTCATTGGCGACGCCCAGCTAGGTGGCTGGGCACCATGGTGCACACCTGCCATCCCAGCTCTCTGGGAGGCTGAGGCGGGAGGATCATGAGTTCCAGCCCGGACTAGGCAACCAGGGCACTTAATTGAGTCTCTGTCTCAAACAAACAAAACCTGCTGGGCTGCGCACCTGTCTTCAGTGTTGCTTGAGTGCTCCCGGGGATGGGAGACTCACCTCCTGCTAAGCATGCCTTGGCGGGGATCTTGGGTCTCTCTACACTCATGGGCTCCTGCGGAGACAGGGCGGGTCTGGCCTGAGGGCGGTGAACACAGGGCGGACTCTCCACACAGGGTGGACTCTCTGCCCCGGGCTCCCGGCTGCCAATGCATGTGTTGCAGGTTTGGGCGCAGGGTGGTTCTGACCTGGAGCTACCTTCAGATAGCCGTGTGGGGCACCGTGACCACCTTCACCCCCAGCTTCCCGCTTTACTGCCTGTTCCGCTTCCTGGCAGCCTTCCCGGCAGCGGGCATCATGATGAGCACGACCAGTCTCTGTAGGTCCCTGGGCCGGTGCCACGGGAGGAAGCTCCGGGCAGGTCCTGGGCCTGACCCCGAGTGTCCTTGCAGTGATGGAGTGGACGGCAGCGCAGGCTTCCCTCTTGATGATGACCTTGAACTCTATGAGCTTCAGCCTCGGCCACATACTGATGGCCACAGTGGCCTACGGCCTGCGTCACTGGACGCTGCTGCAGGTGGCCCTCTCTGCCCCTTTCTTCCTCTGTTTTGCCTACTCATGGTAAGTGCTGAATCCTCTCCCCATGGAGGAGGAGAACGTATGCTCTCCCGGGGGCCTGATGTGGGAGACTCCTTTACTGGGCTGCAGAGGCCCTGGGTGCCAGAAATCAGGCCTGTGGAGCTGGGGCCCACAGGTTATGGAGCTCCAGAGCCCAGCACACCCCTCCAGCCCAGAACACAGGCACCCCAGATGCATCCCTGTGCCCCAGGTGTCCCTTTCTGCTGTGCACCCTCCATGATCAGGGCGCCACTGCACCGTGACCCCCATAGCATACACAGATCACACTGTTTCTGGGGGGTGCAGCAGCCAACAGCTCCAGGTCCCCCAACACTGCAGACCCCTCCTATGGCCCCATTCCAGGTGGCTGCCAGAGTCAGCGCGATGGCTGCTCTCCACGGGCAAGCTGGATCTGGGCCTGCGGGAGCTGCGGAAGGTGGCCTCCATTAATCGGAAGACAGTAGGAGACACCCTGACCAAGGAGGTGAGGTGGGGCCGGGCCTCCCCGAGTCCCACCCTCAACTCTCGCCCTGACTCTGCTCAAGGGCCGGCTCCTCCGGGATAAAGGTCTCTGGGAGAGAGCTGCTGGGAACTCCAGGGCCAGCACTACATCTCCCCACAGGCCTTGCTCTTAGCCATGAAGGAGGAGCTGCATGGGGCTCCAGCTCCAGCTTCCGCCAGCCCCGGTGCCAGCCCCAGTGCCCTGTTCTACATGCCCAACTTGCGCCTCCGGATCTGGATCTCCATGCTATGCTGGTAGGTGCCTGCCCACACCTCCCCTCTAGCTCCACAGGAACCATCAGGCCTGGGAGCTCCCTGAGGAAGCTGTCGGCAGATAGCAGGATTCACGACCAAGACCAAGGCCCTGGGCAACCTGCAGGGCAAATAGGACAGGAGGTGACCAGGGAGCCACAGACAGGCACAGGCACCCACCAGGAGTGGGGCTACTGTAAGAACCCAGGATCCGGGGCAACTCAGCAAGACCAAAGTCACCACAGCATGGAGGGAAGCAGGAGCCACAGAGGGACGTGGCCACTGCCAGACAAAGCGACCAAAGGAGAAAGAAACACCCCTGGTTTCTGCCTTCTCCACCTGGATCTGCACCCCAGCTTCCCACCAGTGCTTTCCATTGACCAATCTGAGGAAGGGGCCCTTCGGCAAATGGGAGGTGAAGTCACAGACAAAGCAGGAAAAGGGCAGCCCTAGGCCCAGCTCCCACTCTGTGCCCACCCAGGTTCGCCTTTGGCTTCACCTTCTATGGCCTGGCCCTGGACCTCCAGACCCTGGGCAGCAATGTCTTCCTGATCCAGGTGCTCATCGGGGTGGTGGACATCCCCACCAAGATGGGCACCAAGCTGCTGCTGGGCCGCCTGGGCCGCCGCCCCTCACAGGCTGGCTCCCTGATGCTGCCCGGCCTCTGCATCCTGGCCAACACGCTGGTGCCACATGGTGAGTGGTGCAAGCGCCCAAGGGAGGCTTCCCTCCCCGTGGGCTCAGTGTCAAAGACAGAGAAGCAGCCTGGCTAGCAGGGCCTGCTGGGAGCTGTGACTGCACTGGGCAGGCCCAGGGCACTGAATGAGCTGTGTGTGGCAGCAAGGAGAACTGAGTGACGGACTTCAGTAGGATAGGACAGGCACAGAGTAGGACCCCTAAGGTCTGGCTCTGGGTGGGAACAGTTTAGCGGTATGGTCAGAAGTCACTTAGGGTGCAGTGTGGGGTCTTGGATGCCCCCTGCCCAGTGGAAACATTTTGCACCCTTGGAGAAGTGTCTGGGATAAAGGGAGCCCCGGAGTCAGAAGCCAGCTCTGCCAACCTGTGTCTGTCTACAGACATGAGGTCACTGCGTTCAGCCCTGGCTGTGCTGGGGCTGGGGTCTCTGGGGTCTACCTTCAGCTGCATCACAGTCTACAGCAATGAGCTCTTCCCCACGGTGCTCAGGTAAGGCTGCGGGAGGGCAGGAGGCAGGGCCAGCAGGGGCGGGGGAAGGGCATCCCGGACTCCCATGCTTGAGCCAGTATCTGCTTCCAAGTGCATCCCAGTCAGGCCTGATGCCCAAGGCCTGGACCCTGGCATGAAATAAGGCCAAGGCCAAGGGCCAGGAAGCAGCTCTTCACAGGTGCATCTGCCCAAGCAGGATGACAGCCGTGGGCCTGGGCCAGATGGCGGCCCGCATGGGAGCCATCCTGGGGCCTCTCGTCCGGCTGCTGAGCATCCACAGCCCCTCGCTGCCCCTGCTGTTATATGGGGCAGTACCGCTGCTGAGTGGCTTAGCTGCACTGCTGCTGCCCGAGACCCGGAACTTGCCGCTGCCCGACACCCTCCAAGACTTGCAGAACCAGTGAGTGAATGGCCCTGGGGCCCCTCCTTCCCTGCCTCCCTGCCTCCTTCTGCATCTCCCTCCCTCCAGAGAACCCCAGAACAGATGAGGGGGAAGTAGAAGCCCAGAGAGGAGTAGGACCAACCCAGACTCACATCCACGGGAGAGTGGAGGCCCAGGGCCGAGTCTGTGGCCACCGGGGTAGCTTTACCCTGTGCCCTTTGTCCCACTGCAGGGCAAAGCCCAAATGGCCCGGCCACCCCAGCTCTGTTTCAATAGGTGCTGAGGGAGGCTGTGTGGGTGTCACTCCCCCCACCCAGGCAGGGTGTATTAGCTGTTGTTGGGGTCTCCACTGGTCCCAGACTAAAGCTTCAAGTGTCTGGCAGTGCTGTTACCGCCCATGTCACCCCCAGGATGACAGTTCTAAGCTGGGAACAAGAGCTTCCAAGTCCTCAGGGTGAAAAAAGGTCAAGGGTCAGAGATCACTCAGCACCCTGAGACACACCCGCCACCTCATTCTGGAACAGGGCAATAAAGAAAGCAGCACATGGCACACCAGAGCCCTGCATCCTGGCATCCACAAGACTCTAGCCTTCTACAGGCTCACAGTGGGACAAAGAGGAAGAGGACAGCTTCCAGGACAACGGAGGTGTTTGAAGGCCTCTGGTTCCAGGGACCCAGGGCTGCCCTCTCCTAGAGCCCCCTCACTGTCAGGAGTCCCCTCTGGCACAGAAAGGTTAGAGGACACTGAACTGGCAGGCATCTGCCCTATGTACTGTCACCACCCTGAGGCCCTCGACCTCCATGGCTGCCTCTCACTGCTCTCGGCCATTGTTCAGCAGCCCCGGGGCTCACGGCTGCCTGCCATCTCCCCCGGCTCAGCACAGGCTCAAAGTCTCAGCCCCTCAGTGCTACCCCTGGTCTGTGGCAGCCAGGCCCGGTCACTTGGCCCACAGCCACACTCCTGCACATGCTTGGCTCCTGCCTACGGTCCCTTCCCCCCTCCACACCTGACACTCCTTCCAGGGCGCAGGGCCAGCCCAAGACCTGGTGACTCCCTGACCCATGGTCATGGCCACATACCCCCACCCGCCACCAATGAGTCCCCAGGGGGCCAGGAGGCCTCACATATGTCCCAGCGCTGGCTGGGGATGCGTCCACACGAGCGATAGAATAAAGAGTAGAGAATGGGACAGGGTATGACTGCCACTCAGTGACACCCACCAGGAGCCCAGGGTCTCCCCAGGTGGGGGAGAAGAGGGCCTTTTCCAGGCCAGCTTTCCTGCCCCAGGTGCTGGGTCAGGCACCCTGCGGGGCTCCTCCGAGGACCAGCTCATTTCTCCTGAGCCTGGCTGGGCAGAAGCTGCCTCGCTTTACAGATGAGATGACTGAGGCTCAGAGCAGCTGACAGCCCTGGCACATGGTAAGGACTCAGGCCCTGAAACACAAGCTGCAGGGAGCAGCAGGTCCCCAGAGCCCAGGCACCCCGCGTCGATGTGCACACACACAGAAAGGTCAATGGCCAGTCCCCAGGGGGCAGGAGCCCCACCCCTGCCTGGTCTTGTTAACTGCAGCCCTGACCTCCAGGGCCATGTTCTTTGGCCACCTGCCTATGGCCTCCTTAGTGAAGAGCCCTAGACTAACACGATGGAAGCAGAAGTCACGGCTGGGCATGGTGGCACCTGCCTAGAATCCCAGCACTCAGGAGGCTGAGGCAGAAGGATCAACAAGAGTTTGAAGCCAGCCTGAACTAATGAGCTCAAGATCAGCCCAGACTGCCTGGCTAGCATGAGGTCCTGAGTTCAGTTCCTGGTACTCAAAAAGAAAAACAAAACACCTAAACTAAAAGTAAATAAAATAGGAGTCATGTCTGCAAAGACACCCCATGACAAGCTCGTCTGCACACGCTGGCTTCTATCCTGTGTCACTCACTTCCTGGCTGACAGCAGCTCCCTCCTTCTACATTCTTGGGGCCCTGGGATGTCCAGAAACTTCCAGAAGGCAGAACCCAGAGGGAAAATGGCCCCTGCGCTGCCCCAGGATGTCCCTCCTGCTCACCGAGTGGGTCAGGCTGTCCTCCCACCTGCACTCAGAGTGGCCTTGCTGCTGGTCTTTCCAGGCAGGATGACTGTCCAGGACCCAGGGTGCTGGCTCCAGGGTGTATTGCCCCTCTGCTGGCTGAACAGGGCTGGCGGCTGAAGGCTGCTCTGGCAGTGAGCTGTGTCCCTATGGCCAAGTGTGTATCCTGTCAAGGCAGGAGGCCTGTGCCACCCACCCACACATGGGCCTCCTCTAAGGGACACATCCTCTTGCTAATGCTCTCATGGGACTCCTGACTGCTGACACTGCTGGGGACCCTACCGTGGAAGAGTCAAGGGAAACAGGTGTGGGGAAGAGGGACCCGGGACCAGCAGAGGCTAGGTGGTGGGGACCCAGGAGAGGGGCTCGGGACAGTCAGTCCTGCCCCAGCCAGGCCATAGCTCACTCCAGCGCTTGTACCTGGAGGGGCAGGGCTGTCCTGCCCACTCCTGGGTCTGTACCCACTCCAAAGTGGGGCTTGGGTGACTGGGCCATTCTTCGATGACCAAGGAGTCAGCCAACTCCATCTCCAGCTTCCACAAGCCCCTGTCCTTGGTACCCAAGGCAGAGTCTCCTGACACCCCTGGAGGCCTCTGTCAAGCAGTCCAGCTCGGGGGATTTCAGCAATCCCCAGATGTTCTTTGGGCCTCCCCAGGGCTCCTTGTCCAGTAAGCCACATCCTCAGGAGCCTGGCTCAGGCCAGGTGCTACCCTCAGCGTCCAGTGCAGGGAGACTGAGGTGACCGTCTGTACACAGGGAGCACTGGGGCAGCAGCCCTGCCTGGGAACCTTGCCTCTTCCAACAGAGCCCTGGAGTGAGGGAGCTCATGGCCTCCTTATCCAGAGTGGGAAAGACAGAGTCCCACAGCCACACGACCACAGGGAGCCAGGCCATCTCCCAACCCCCAGACTCTCCTCAACTTCACTTAAGGCCACTCTAAAAGTTTCTGGACTAGGATGTTCCTGCCCTTGTGCCTCAGGAACTCCTGCCTGCCTGCCTGCCCTCTCTGACCAGCGACAATGGAGAAAGCAGATAAGCCCTGTCCCTGGGCAGAGCAGTCACAGGGGCCTCCAGGTACAGGGACAGCACTTCTGGCAGCATAGATAGCAGAGTCCCATAGATGGTGAAAGGTGACCTCGGGATGCCAACCCCAGGCTCCAAGACAGGGAGCAGTTGGGGCCAGCAGGGATGAAGTCTCAATCCCAAGGGGGCAGAAAGGCCAAGTCCTTGGAAGTCCACCCTTGGGGATGGTGGGGCACCTGCTCTCTCTCTCTGAATAGGACTTTGAAGGACTCTCAAAAGGCCGGAAGATACATGCTCCTTGCCACATGGAGGGACACAGGGGCAGGCAAGCCCCAGCTGAGTTCTGAAGGGTCAGTCCCCTGCCCAATGGCCCTTGCAGGCTCTCAGGAGGACGAGCCCAAAGCTGGGTCAAGCACTGGGACTGGAAAAAGCCTCCCTCGGGCATGGGCCACCCATCACCCTGTGGGCAGTGCAGGGTGATGTGTGCCAAGGGCCAGAGACAGCGCTGAAGGGGAGACAGGAGCACCCCCTCTAATGGCAGGGAGGAGCCCTGAGGGACGGTAATGTGGCTATGTCCTGTATCAAGTATCAAGGACCCCTGTGACCAACCTGGAGATCCAGACCCTCCTCCTGGGGACACTGCACATGGGGGGTCCTCGTGGATCTGCATACGCTTCCTGTCCCCCACCACAACCCACAGAGGTCCCCCCAGAGCTGAGGATGCCACAGTGGCTGCACCTGTTTCAGGAGCTGCTGCAGTCAGCAGGCTGGAACTGGGACAGGAGAGGCCCTAGGGTCCAAGCTCCTGGTGGCACGGGAGTGGGAGGAAGGAGCAGAGACTGGAAGGGGCCAGAGGGAGCTGGGACTAAGCCCCTGCCCCCAGGAGCCCTGATGTCCTCATTGGCTACCTCCCTCCAAGGCAAGGGAGGCTCAGGCAGCATCTGTCCTGCCCTAAGTCAGCACCGGGCATCTGCAGCCCTCAAGGTCCAGCGAGCACAGCCAGACCCAGGAGCTCAGGCATCTCCTCCACACCCCTGCACAGCGGGACCTGGGGTGAGGCAGGGCTTTGCGGGGAGCCCAAAGCCCTGCTCAAGTTCCAGGGTGACTTACCGGCTCTCTGGGGCCCCAAGCCAAGATCAGGGTCCAGAAGGCACCCACCCCAAACAAACTGCACAGGACTGTTGGAATTTGGAAAGTTTTGTTTTCTTTTTCCCACACATTTCTGGGGTTGGGGTGTTTTCCAAGACTCAGACACATTTGTTAACAAAGAGAGGAAAAAAACCTGGGGGAGCAGGGAGCCCAAGGGCCAAGAGGTGACCCCAGCAGTCCGCAGACGCCGCCTTGCTCCCTCCTTTGCCTGTGCCCGCGCCCAGCGGATGCCAGGCTGCTGCTCTGGTATCTAGATTATTGTCTTTAATATATATCTGCATTTGCCTCTCCCCGCCCCCCG
>PVLA01013929.1:0-33684 GCA_004027455.1 Hydrochoerus hydrochaeris | reverse complement strand
TCCCCTCCCCCACCAGGGGGGAACCTGCAGTGACCCCAGGCTGAGCATTTGAAGAAGCCTGGCAGTGGCAGTGGCCGTGGCTACAGAGCAAGCCTAGTGCATGGATGACCATGTCACTCCCCTGGTCTCACTGGCCTGCCCCTGCTTTGGTGGAGCTTTGCCCAGTTTTCTGCCCTGTGACCATCACATCCTGTTTGGCCTATGGCCCCTGAACTGGGAGATGCCAGGCATAAACTTGTGCAGACAGACAGACCTTCCTTCAGCGTGCCCACCCTGGCCTCTTTCCTCACAGATCTCTCCCATGGATCCCCTCAGATGGTACGAAGGGACATCGGGCTCTCAGTGACACACAGGTAGGTCTGGGGGGGAGGGGTTTGGGCTGCTGGGAGGCCCGCTGAGCCAGGCAATTACCCTGATCGCCGTTTCCCGGGGTCCTGCCTACCTGTCTCCCCTGCTGACACAGCCCTGCCCCTTGAGCTCTTGCCTGGTTGCGGCTACCGCAGAGCCTTGCTGGTCCCTCATCACTGCTTGTACCTGTAGAGAGAGGCTTTATACGGCCTCCCCAGTAGGGACCCCTACTCAGTAGCCTCTGCCCAAGTGCCTGGGAGGCTGTGTATGCTGACAAGGGTCTGCGAGGACGGTCAGCTGGGCAGGGCCTTGGGGTACCCATGCTCTGGCTGCCCCTGTTAGAAGCTGTTGAAAGCACAGCAGGGAGCTCGGTCCTTGCCGTGGACCGCTGTTTCCCCGGGCAGTGTGAGCTCATCTCACGCCCACGCCAAGGCTGGCCTGCAGTTCCGCTGGAGGGAAGCCCGGCTCCCAAGGGTTGAGTAATGCGTCCAGGGTTACAGTGCCTGTGAGCCCGGACTGGGCGGGTGGCCAGGGACCTCTGGTTGGAACGCAGTCCAGGCTGCTATCCTGTATACCAGAGCCTCCAGGGCACCCGCGGACAGCTGCGAGGCCCATCACCTGCCTCTCTGCTCCGCTTTCCTGCGTGAGAGGCCAGGACCTGCTTGATTCCTCGGGGCGTTCATAATGCGAGGGGGGCGAATGCTTGCTCTGTGGATGGGTTACAAACTCCTCCGTGAGTACTATTCACACTTCTGTCCTTCATACGATATGCTACGCTTTTAAAAGATCCTTTCTCCAAAAAGGCCTCTGCCTGGCTATGGCCTTCTTTTCTGGAGGACACCAGCTACTCCAACCCCATCCTTCTTGCAGTCTGCTTTGTGTTTTTTAATTGTTTAGACTTTGGCCTGAAAATACATTCCTACATTCAAAATCCATGTGGTTGAAAAGAGATAACAATGTCCCCCACTTCCCTCTGCCTTCGGCAGTCTCGGCTGTATCCTTTGAGAAGTAATTTGTATAAGCAAATACATGTGTATGATTTTCGCTTTCTTTTTTTTGTACAAATTGGATATATTATGGACATCGTGACCCTTTTTACAGTCGCGTGATTTGCGCAGAGCACCTTGTCCAGGCGTCTGCCACTCCGGGCAGTATGGGTGGGAGTAGACTGGGGATTTCGATCGCTATTTGCACACTGAGAGCTGCACAACTTCTAGGATGTAGGCAGTGATGACCTTGTGGCTGAGCAATCTGCACACCCGTGGGGAAGCCGTGGTCCCCGGAGAAAGCTGTCAGGACCCTGGGAGGGAGTCGGGTCTCCTCACGCCCCTGGAAACCCTTTGGTGACAAGGCCGGGGTCCCACCTGCGTGTTTGTCCCCCGCAGGTTCTCCACCAAGTCCTGGTTGTCGCAGGTCTGCCACGTGTGTCAGAAGAGCATGATGTTTGGAGTGAAGTGCAAGCACTGCAGGTGCCCGGCAAGGGTGGGAGGGCGCAAATACTTCCAGTTTCAGAACAGTCTTACTACTTTATTCTTGGCGTTGGGTCAGAGGAGTTCCCATCAACCCACTATTCATCATCCCACTCAGCATACTGGGGTGATCTGATCAGGCCTTTCTAGGGGAGATGAAGTGAGGTACTACTGGAGGAAAGAAATATTTGAGATGGGCTTTGAAGGATGAATAGAAGTTTACCAGGTAGACCATGGGAGAAATAATTCAAAGATAGAGAGGAAATCAAGGACTACTATGAGAATTTTAGTCTTAAATTTTATAACATGGGTGGGAAATGGGGACAGGCATGGTAAAAACAGTTGGCTTACAAGTGGGCAAAATGAGAAGAGAATATAGAGTCTGTATCCATCTTACTTTTTTGTCCTGATAGCATTGTGGTTTCTAGTGAAAAGAACAACAAGGATGGGGGACAGTGGAGGCGAGGGGGGAAGCAGTCAGACAGTTGCTGTTGGGGTGCTCTTACTTTATGAAGATGGCCCTGCCATCTTGGTTCCAGACTCACATTACCCCTGCATTGCTGTGTGACATGGGGTACTGCGCTTGCCCTTTCTGGGTGACTTTTTATTCATTTTTACCCCTGGGAAGAAGAGTCCACTGCGATTGCTCTGAGACTCTTTGTGTTCCAGTGCTTGACTTGGACCTTGGGCCCCAGTCCAACTGTAGGGGGTGGGTCCTGGGTGGTGAGCTGGGTGGACCCTGTTCCTGAGGACTCCTGACCTCCCAGGAAGCCCCAGAGTTTTCTCTCCTGTGGCTCCTAGCCTTTTGACTTTGGGATGTATTGGGGGCCACCAGCTCCCATTCTGGGGTGGGGAGTGCAGGGTGCCCCAAACTCCACGCTGCCCTACAGCTGCAGCAAGAGGTTGAGAGGGCAGCAGCTGTCAGCCCATTTCATTGGTGCAGGAGACAGGACCTGGAGGAGAGCCCAGCCCTGGCTGCTCCTGGCCCTGGGCTGCCGCGGGGTCCCTAGGATCCTTCGATAATGCAAACGATCTCCTAGTTTACTCCTCCTCCTCCTTCATGTGTGTGAGTGAGTTCAGATCTGTCTGGAGCTTTCTGACAGCAGTGGAAGGTTTCTTTTTTCAGAATAGATGTCTGTGCTCAGTACGTTAAAGTGGGCAGGGTGCAGCCTGCTGTGTCCAGAGGTCACCTGCTCGACAGACAGTGACCTCACTGCACTGTGGCGCTCACGTTTGTTGAGAGCATTGTGGGGACCAAGGTGGTCATGGGTGAGCGCTACACAGAGCTCCCCACAGTGGCTCTCTAGACGCCTGGCTTCACTGACTTGTCTCCCTTACCAGGTTGAAATGTCACAACAAATGTACAAAGGAAGCCCCTGCCTGTAGAATCTCCTTCCTGCCACGTGAGTGTCTGCCTCTCCTCTGCCTCCGGGAATCGGGGTGAAACTTCCTCCGTGTGATCTGTTCCCTG
Source organism: Hydrochoerus hydrochaeris (assembly GCA_004027455.1). Lineage (NCBI taxonomy): Eukaryota > Metazoa > Chordata > Mammalia > Rodentia > Hydrochaeridae > Hydrochoerus > Hydrochoerus hydrochaeris. The sequence goes on along the minus strand of PVLA01013929.1, from coordinate 30,396 downwards.
CTAACGGGTCCCCCTTTTCATTCAGTAACCAGGCTGCGGAGGACAGAATCTGTCCCCTCGGACATCAACAACCCGGTGGACAGAGCCGCCGAACCCCATTTCGGAACCCTCCCCAAGGCACTGACAAAGAAGGTATATGGGCAGCCACCCCAAAGTTCTCACCGCCCCAGCCCTGGAGTTCCTTCCTAGAAAGCACCCTTCAGTGCAGGCAGGATTGGCGGGAACACGACAGGATGCTGCTGTGGCTGGCGGCTGCCGTCAGGGTTTTCTTAGCTATTTAGTAGGCTTCACTTTTATGTCCAAATTGTAGTTCCGTAGCCGTGGTACCTATGCCCTTTCTCAATCTCCAAGGAGCGTTTCCTGAGCCCTTATTCTGTGCCAGGAATTTTTCCCACCATAACTCATTTGACCCTCAAGTAATTCCAAAGAACACAGGCTGGTATCATCTTTATTTTACAGACTGGGAGATTGAGCCCCAGGATCCCCTGAAAACCAGTTCCTCACAGAGGGGCTTGTTGCTGTCTTCACTGGCCAGCGGGCTCCAGCAGCCCCCTGGTGGCCTCTTTCATGTAGACATTCACAAGGGACCACTCTCAGGACTTAACCACCCCCAAGGCTCTTCTCCCAATCCTGTCTCCTTGGGGGCCAGGATTCCAACATGGAGGCTTTAGGAGATGTAGACGTTCAGGTCTGGCAGATCCACTGCCCTGGGTGTGAGTCTCTGCTCTTCCCTGTTTTTGTTTCTGTGACCTTGAGTGAGCTGTGTGACCTTCCCAAGCCCCAGCTTCATACTTTGTGAAGTGGGGATAACACACGGTCTAGGGCGAGGTACCTTTCTGTCCCTTGTGATTCCTCAGCCTGTACACAGACAGGTGAGATTTCTCGGCACTTCCCATTGCCCACACCTGTTACCAGCCCTGTCCCCTCCTCTCTAGCCCCCACTCCCCATTTTTCATACTGTCTCGCGTACCTGCACTGTTTGGTGACCCTTCACCGCCTGGCACCTTGCTCCTCTGTCCCCACCCTCCTGGATAGCAGCTCAGCTTTCCTGTTGGTTCCTCTGGGCCCATCTAGGGCCTGCCTCCCCCAGCCTCCTGCGTGCACCTGCTTGGCACTAAGGCCTGGTGGTCCAGTGGTCTCTCCCATGTCACTTGGGCAGTAGCCTGGTCTCGTCATTTCAGTGTCTTGTTCAAGGTCACCGTTGCAACATGAGCGAGCAGGTACTAGGACAGTGTGCTGAGGGTGGTGGATCCATCCCACACCTCCTGACTTCTCTAACCACCTTTGCCCTCTGCCCTCCGCTGGCTTTGGCACAGATGCCCCGAGAAGGCCTGGTGATGCTGTCTTGTCTCCCCCCACCCCCCTGGGCTCCGATGCCTGCCTTGATCCCTGGCACACACTAGCAGCAGAGTGCTGTTATATTGAGGGTTGAATGAATGAACAACCCAGTGACACTGTGTGGCTCAGGAAGCCTGGGCTAGTTGTCCAAGGTCACATAGGTGCTAAGAGGAGGAGCTGAGATTCAGCTTTCTCCCATGACCGATCTCTACTGCCTTGGCACAGTTCTGGCCCCACTGATGGGACTGGGTGAGGGTCTCGAGCTTTGGAGCATGAATGGGGAGAGGGGGGTGCTCAGTGGACCCAGCCTCCCTTTTTTAGCTGCCACCATGTAGGGTCAGCTGTCCCTGGTCAGTGAGGCTCACTGCCCCAGTTTTGGTGGGTCTCAGAGTACATTGTACACCTTTTGAAGCATTCCAGACCGGCAGAAGAGAAACCCTTAAACTTAATTCATTTAATTCTTTTGATGAAGAAATTCCTCTCCTATCCCCAGGGCCTGGGAAACATTGGTTACGTCCAGGGTCTTGCTCAACAGAGAAGGCCCAAAGGGTCCTCTCTCCTCTCTCTTTTGGCCTTGTTAGACCCTGTCTTGTTGCTGGGACAAAATACTTGACACCCAAAATTAAGGAAGGAAAGGTTTATTTAGCTCACAGTTTGTGGAGGTTTCAGTCTGTAATCAGTTGGCTCTTGAGGTAGGGTGGCATGGCATAGGGGCAAAAATTCAAGGCAGCAGAAGAGAGGAGAAGCAACAAGAGCACAAGATGGGGTAGGGTGGAGGTGGGGGAAGCAAGCCTCTATTCCTCCCTTACACTGTAAGCAGGATGCTCCCCACCCCAGGGCGGGTGTAGCAATCACACCATCTAATTGCCTTCCCTTGCCCAGGCTCAGGGTGTTTACCAGTGAGTACCCTGGCTCCCTGCTGGTCCCCTCAATTAAACTCCTAAACTTCTCAAGTTGACACAGTGTATCATCAACTGTAACACTCCTCCCCCTCTACCTACTGTGGGTCCTGGTTCCCAGGTCTGCAAGAGTGGAAGAAGCACTTATTAGGTACCTTTGGGACCCTGCTTGCTTTTGTGTGTAAAGGAAACATTTTAAGTTGGAACAGTAGCTTTGAAGCAGGCCTGACCTAACAAACCAGCGCCTTGGTCATCTGCTAGAAGCTTTGTTCTAGCTCAGAAATCTGTAGCCCTCCAGGATGGCAGATAGCACCAGCCCAAGCAGTTGCCTCCTTTAGTGTTTTGCAGTTTTGCAGTTTAATACAAGCTCTGAGAGTCCCCAATACTTTGGGGACAACGTCTGCAAAGACAAGGACCATATATATGCCTTGCTCACTGTGTGCGCCTCAGCTTCCAGCAGAACGCCTCACGTGTGGTAGACGTTCTGTAAACATTTGTCAGAGGCTGAACTGAGTTCTTTAAAAAAGCCTCCATGTGCCTGGCTTATGTCCGGGTAGGCACTGGAGTAACAGACGCCATCAGCAAACTACCTGCAGGTGTCTGCCGTGGGCAGGCGGTAGCGGAATGCCCTGGGGAAGAACTGCCAGGCGGGGGGGTGGAGGGCGGGTAAGGAGGAAGAACATGGCCCTAACGGGTTCAGGAAGTGTGTTTGAGGTCCTCTAGGATGGGGTCTTTACATGCCTCTGTCCCCACATATCAGAATTGGAAGATCTCTGAGCTGGGGCACAGTCACCCCGAGGGCCCGGTGGACTGAGCTGCGCTTTTCACACGGGCGGGAAGGGCCCCGATGTGGAGGCAGCTGGCAGCGCTGCCTGGCCCTGTCTACTTTTGCCATCTCTGGTCTTGCAGGAGCATCCTCCGGCCATGAACCACCTGGACTCCAGCAGCAACCCCTCCTCCACCACATCCTCCACGCCCTCTTCGCCAGCGCCCTTCCCAACGTCGTCCAACCCGTCCAGTGCCACCACACCCCCCAACCCCTCACCTGGCCAGCGGGACAGCAGGTTCAACTTCCCAGGTACCACCCGGATGTTTCCAGATCCTTCTCAGCAGACCCTGCAGGTTCAGGGCTACACACTTCCACCGTAGCTCTGAGGCTGATGCTGCTGTTGGACCCACTGGATGGATGGGGACTCTGAGGTTCAGGAAAAGGGAGGGGCTTACCTCGAGTTACACAGGTTGTAAGTACCAGAGCCAGGATCAGACACAGGTCCTTCGGCCACCCAGCCTGAGTTCTTGGCCTAGTCTTTATGCTGTCCTGTGCGGCAGATGGGTGGCTTCTGTCACTCTTTGGTGGTTGGCTGCTGGGCTCCAGCTGGTGTGGCAGGCAGCATAGGGACCAGGCCTGGGAGAGTGCATTGCTGCCTGCCTGCCTACTTGGTGACCGGCACAGCCTCTCGAAGGAGACCTCTCCCTCCTTTTCTGTGAAGTTACAAGTCGGGGCCCGCTGTGCAGAGGACTCTTTTAAGTTCCACAGGAGCACAGGGGGCGCAGACCTGAACCAGACCTCTGACCTCTGCTGCCACAGAGAGCCCCAGCCCCCTGGGGTCTATAGGGGCCAAGACCACCAGCCTCTCCTGCACTTTGCGACCCAGCCCAGGGGGCGTCGCACCCCCACTGAGGAGCAGAGCGGGCCACTCACTTGCGTTGAGACCCAGGGCTGCCTTGATCCCCCAGGCTGCTCCTCGCTTTCGTCTCAGCCCCCGGTGTGCTTCATTTTGTGCCAGAGGAAGGAGGGATGGCTGGGACCCAGACCCTCTGTCCTGTCCCACCCATGGCATATAAGTCAGGCCTTGTTGCTGGCTGCTGCAGCTCCAGGCCTGGGGGGAACACAGTTCTCTTGTGCTGGGCCACCTGCTTGGGGACACACACAGCCAGCGGCAGGCCAAGCTGCCTCTCAGGGCCCCAATCACCAGGGTCCCGGTGATCCCTTTTGGTGGTAGTGAGAGATTAAATTTCGCAGGACTGTTTCTCTTCTGCTTGTTCCTTTGCCTTAATCTGCTCGTGGCTGGCTGGCTCCTGACCTGAACGCCATGTCCTCAACATGCCCCGCCCTTCCCTGCCATTCAGTAATGGCCCCTTTGATTAACCTTCTCTCTCCCCTTCTGCTCTGTCGTTATTGTCCCTTTTGCTAACCCACTTGGTTTGGGTTTTTCTAAAAGAAAGGGCCTATTTGAAAAACAACCACCACAGAAAGCCTTTTTTGGTGACATCGGCCAAACTGTGTCCACTTTCACTGATATCTCAGGAGGGAACTGGGCCCTCATTGTCCCCGTCAGAGATCTCACTGTTCATGATCTTATTGGAACATCGGAGCCTGGCCGGGTGGGGCAGGGCTGGGACAGCACAGCAGTGAGACCTCCTCCTGCTGCTCAGCTCCTGGGGAGCCTTGCCTATGACCTTCACGGTACACCTGGGAAAGGTGGAATTCCCCTGTTCTGCAGTGTGACAGCTGGAGACGTTAGTCTGTGTCCCCAAGTCCCAGAGCTCAGCATGTGGTGAAATTGAGGTTAGAACCTCGTGTGTCCTGTCAGGCATAGTGGCACATACTTGTGGTCTCAGCTACTCACGAGGCCGAGGCAAGAGGATGGCTGGAGCCGAGGAGTTCAAGCCCAGCCTGGGCAACATAGCAAGACTTGCCTCAGGACTACAAAACAAATCATTCTGTACCAGAGTCTAATAGCCCAGCGCATCCCTTATAGGAGATATACAGGGACGCGTCGATAGGGGGTGGGCAGGTTGAAGCACTCCAGGGTCAGATGGGCCAAAGAAGAGCTCCTGTTGTATTTTGCTCTCAGGGCTCCCATGCATTTTCCTGAGCAGGGTGCTGCCAGGCCTTAGCAGCAAGGGGCTGAAACAAGTCCCACCCAGCACCTTCTGGTCCTCCAGGAAAGCCCTCTTTACTTTTGGGGCTCCAGCTCTCACCCTACTTCCTGCATGGCTCAGCCTGACTTTGCGGAGCCCACCAGGGGCCAGGAACATAGGGTGGGGCTGCCCCAGCCCAGTCACCAGGTCCCGCCTCCCCAGCCCGCGCCTCCTCTGCCTTGCTGCAAATGCCGCATTTGCCGCTGTGCGTGACTCACCTCCTCTTCTGTTTAAAGCTGCCTACTTCATCCATCATAGACAGCAGTTTATCTTCCCAGGTGAGTCCTCTGCATGGTCCTACTAACTGTCCCTTGCTGTGACCCCTCCACCAACCCACCCCGGTGCCCTCTTCCTCAGTGCTTGAGTATGTGGTGTCGGCACAGGGGCAGGGCAAGTCCTGGAGGTGGGCCCCTTAGTGGCCGTGCCTTGCTGGGAGGGACCTTGGAATCCATCCTGTGCTGCCTCTTGCAGAGACCACTGGCAACTTGTTCAGGGCCCCATTGCCAAGTGGTGGCAGAAGCCAGCAGCACTGGAACCCAGGTTTGCAGAGAAGGGAGAGGAGAGGGCTTTTTGCTGACGTCTCATGAGCACCTGTCCTGGTGTCCTCCTCCCCTACTAAGGAAGGGGCACCTGTCCTGTGAGTCTGTGCACTTCGCCTTTCCAAGCCTTGCTGCACAGCACCCCCTGCTGGCCATCCTGGCAGAAAGTTTTAACAGGAAAAACCTCAATTCTGTGACAGTCTATTAATTCCCTGCCCCAGAAATTGTTTCTGTTTGACCAGCCTTTGTACCAACCTTTGCATTTGACCATATTCCTGCCCCTTGAAGGAATTTATTAGATCATTTCTTTTTTTCTCCCTTTATCTGAAAGTGACAAGCATGATTTCTTAGACTAAAACTGTAGTTTATTGTTTCTTTCCACCGTGGGTTAAACAGATAGTCTTGAAGTCAGTGTTTTGGTTATTCTAGGTTTTTCTCTTCCTAGATCTGCTGTTAAGGGACTGACCTGGAGCGTTTGTCTGTGTTCAGGCCTGTGCTGGCTGGCGGCACTCAGGATCTGGTCTCTGCCCAGTGGTTCCCCTGTGGACAACTGGGCTGCTGCTGTGGTTCACCCTGGCTTTTGCTGTGGCTCCCCCAGAATCTCCTTGCCTACCAGCTCTGGACTGTGTATGAGACATGCCTTTCCCTCCTTTGGAAGGTCCATTTTGCCCTAAAGCTCTTTCATGGGAGGTGAAAGAATGTTGTCTTAAAGCGGATGTAGACTGGTGTTAGAGCAAGATCACAATATGCCCTTCATTTTTAGGAAAAGCATTTGAAGGATTTTGCCCTCCCACCTGCAGCGCTATTACTCCCTGGTCTCCAATTCCCTGCCCCCCAGGCTGTTTGTCTTCTGTGGAAACATTTTGAAGTGGGGTGGGTGGAAATGCCAGGCCGCCCTTGGCAATCTGGATACCTTGTGGCAGTGTCTGGGGAGACCAGTTTGAGGTCCCCTGGAACTGCACAGGATGGCGGGCATGTGAATGCATTGCCATGATAAGATTCTAGCAGATTGTCCAAGTCTGTGAAGGCCTAGACATGGGAACTTCTGGTTCTGATGCCCTTCAGAGACAGCTTTGGAGAAAGGGTAAGGGAAAGGGCAAGGGAGGTTTCATGGCTGGGCAGAGAGGGTATTTATCCAAGGCAGAAGAGGAGCTGCTATTGCTCAAGCTGCTGCCATTTTTTAGCTCTCTTTGTGCCCAGGGGCCAGTCTCAGCCACCCAGCCTGGGACAACTTAATCCTGAAAGTAAGGCGGGAGGGTAACTCTGGAAATTCCTGACAGCTGCACCAGGTATCACTAAGGAACCTTCAATTTCTGCTGTCAAGTGTCCCTACTTTCAAGAGTTGTGACAGCCATCCCTGCCTCCGACCAGGAGGAACCTCCGTAGGGTGGCTCTGACTCCCTTTCCCTCCAGTGTAGCCCCACTGGCTTTTGCTGCTTGCTGTGGGGGACCCTTAGGCAACCTGAAAGTGGTGTTGACCGAGGAGACCCTCCCCACCTTACCCACGTGAGCCCCTTCCTGGGACTGAGCAGTGTGCACGGAAGAAGAGCCGTGGAGGCCGAGTTCATGTCCGCTTTGGGGGTTCAGCACAAGCGGGTGCCTGTGGGAGTGGGCTGGAGAGTAAGGACAGCTGCTCAGAGAGAAGCGATTTTCTCCTTCTGGGCAGGTGCTGGCTCTCAGGTCTGGGAAAAGTGGCCTCACACTTTGTGTTTGTGCTTTGTCGCCTGCAGACATTTCGGCTTTTCCACAGGCAGCACCCCACCCTGATGCCGCTGAGAGTACCCGGTAGGAGTCCCCGTGCCAAGTGCCCCTTCGATACCTGGGGACCTGTTGAGATCCAACCCAAATCCCCAGTGGCCTCCCAGCCCTGCCCTTCAATCTCTGAACCCTCCCACTGTGGGCGTTGCCAGGGGCTGGCCGGCTGGGTGGCAGCTGGCTGGGCCAGAAGCTGTACCTGGTAACTCCATGGGAAAGGGTTTGTTTGTATCAGTGCAGTGAGCAGTGTGTGGGGCCACTTGCAAAACGAGCGGGCCCATGGCCCCAGAGGATGAACAGGCATGCAGAGCTTGACCTACTATATGTGGGACCCACTTGGGGGGTAGCCCTTCCTCCCCGGCAGGCTGGCCTGAGCCCTTGACTTGGGCTCCCTCGTGCAGTCCTCTGCCGATCCCTAGTGTACAGCCAGCCCAGAGAGGCTGAGCTACATGAGTGAAGCCACACAGCGAGGAAGCAACAGAGGCCTCAGAGACAAGCCTGTTAGGTCCTGAAGCCTGTGTGTACTGTCTGAACTCCTGGGCCACAGTGTCAAGTTTGAAAGGGCCTTGGTAGTTCAGTCTGGGAAGAAGGCTGAGGCCTGAGCAAGGGTGGGTGTGGTCCCCAGGCTCCTGCCTGTCCCCATGGTATTCACTGCCTTGCCCATAGCCAGGTGGCCCACAACATAGGTCTGGGCTTGGCAGCCTCTGCCTCCGTCCTGCCTGGGGAGCCCCTGCCCAGCCCTGGGTCTCCTGATAGAGCCTGTTTCTCTCTTAGGCCAGATGACCAGCAAAAAGCCGAAGTGGTGGAGGCCCAGCAGGCGGAGGTGAGTGGGGTGCCACAGCTGACCCCACAGGCAGCCGTTGGTTTCTCCTGGAATGTGGGGGGGGGGTCTACAGAGGGAGGGAGGCCTGGGCCCAGCCGGGGTCTCTTCCTGGTGCCAGTGCATGGCGTGGCACAGTAGGGCCAAAGCAGCCACGCTGCCTCCTTGGCTTCTGTTTCTGAGCTAATTGCAGTTTTCAGTCCTCACTCTGGCTCAGACGCGCGCCGGCTGTCTAGAACTTTCCTATGCTGTCAAAACTTAACAGGCGATGCTGATGAAAGCCAGGGTCAAGAATCACTATCTAGACGTTTGAACAAAACTACGAACTGAGCCTGGATTGCTGCTGTGCAGTGTAACTTGTGGGATGTTACTCTCCCTGGAGGAGAATCTGGAGATGCTTAAACAGTGGAAGACCAGGGCAGTAAACGCAGTTAGGTCTTCTCCGGCCGGGTTGTCAGTGCTATTCCCCAAACCATTAGATGTTGCTCTTGGGTAGGTTGTGAGCATTAGCAGGAAGGGGGACAGTGGCAATGACCTGGGCCAGGACTATTTTGTGCATGAAGACACCGAGGTCTGGAGATGCTGAGTGACCTGCCCACTGCCCACAGCGAGCCAGTGCAGAGCTGTGGCTTTCAGATACGAGCTCCACAAAGGGAAGAGGGAGCTTGAGCTGCCGCCCTCCTGTTCATTCCTGCTTTCCTTCCAGGCTGAGGAGCCAGAGGCTGGCAAGTCAGAGGCAGAAGATGATGAGGACGAGGTGGACGACCTGCCGAGCTCCCGCCGGCCCTGGCGGGGCCCCATCTCCCGCAAGGCCAGCCAGACTAGCGTGTACCTGCAGGAGTGGGACATCCCCTTCGAGCAGGTGGAACTGGGTGAGCTCATCGGGCAGGGCCGCTGGGGCCGAGTGCACCGTGGCCGCTGGCATGGCGAGGTGGCCATTCGCCTGCTGGAGATGGACGGCCACAACCAGGACCACCTGAAGCTGTTCAAGAAGGAGGTGATGAACTACCGGCAGACCCGGCACGAGAACGTGGTGCTCTTCATGGGCGCCTGCATGAACCCTCCCCACCTGGCCATCATCACTAGGTGAGCAGCCCGGGGTCTGATCACCCTCCCAGGAGCCCTCCAGGGTGCACAAGTTTTCATAGAAAGGGGTACAAAGAAGAAGAAAAAAATGAGATGTAACATCCTGCTTACATAACCCCACTGACATTAAAAACAAGTGAAATGCTGCTTCTCTGAGGATTCTTGGTTCTGTAAAAGGCGTTGAGCAGAGGTCACGTCTCCTGCCAACCGGCTGCTTGTCCCCACGAGTGGATTGTAGTAGGGATCTTCCTTCCCTCCATTAAAATAAGGACTTTGCTTATGCACAAAAAGCTTTCAACTATTCCTTTATGACAACATTGAGAAACCTTGCTGGTTCTTACCTTGTTTGTTTCACTTGACTCTAGAGCAGGGATCCCCCTGTTTTTTGGTTTCTGTTTTTTGGCAGTGTTGAAGGTTGAACGTAGCTCCCTACCTAGGTACATGCTAGGCGAGGGCTCTACCACTGGGCTACATCCCCAGCCCCTGAAGTTTGATGTCTGTAGCCCCATTTGTACTCTGGCAAGTGCTCACTGTTGTACCCTCACCCTTCTTGTCTCTTCCTAGAGACAGTTTTATCCCTGGTATTCGTGACATTACTGTATACTTTTAAAGCTGAGAAAAGTGATACGAGGTCATTAGAGAAACGCTCAAAGGAACCTAAAAGTTTTAAGAAGAACCTGAAAATCACTTTAATTCCATTGAGCCAACAGAGCCCTCATTAACACTGTGGTGGGTTCTCTATACCTGGGCCTTGTACTTGAAGAGAAAACTATTTCTCTTTGCAAAGCAGTGAAGTGAGTAGAAATTAATGTCCATGTTTGCGAGTTTATCTGTGAGGTAAGGAGCCAGCCCCAGAACTGAGCAGAATGAGACCACCAGGGTCTGTTGACCAGGGAGATAAAATTCCAGCCCAAAGCAGGACAAGCTGATGGCCAGCGAGCCTGGCCATGGCCACAGCAGCCCGGCAACCCCAGCCTCACAGCCCCTGCTGCTGTCCTCCACCCTCCTTCCTCCCTCCTTTCCTTTCCCATTTCTTAAAAGATGGGAGCAGTGAAACATAATGAAACAGCAAAGTGTTCGTTAACAAGAAGACAGTGTGTTTTAGAAATGCGCTGAGAAGTGACACAGATAAGGAGACCATTGTTCCATGGCTCTTGCCTCTTGGTTCTCAAAGTCTCTGAGATGCCAAGAACCTTACTTGTAGGAGACTTTTCTTAAAAACTAGTCCCTCCCTAAGATGCTGTAAACCAGCTTCCCCCCCAAAACAGGAAAAGGATCTACACCCTGTCTGGGTCCTTCCTTACCCTGGGATTTTTGAGTTGATGCAGGTGGAAGCCCCAGAATGCAAGCCACCTTTCCCGTAATCGCTGCAATCCCCTGACAGTCACTCCAGTGCCTTGCCCCTTTTTACATAATGGCTTCATTTAAAAAAAAAAATGCTCTAGGGCTTAAAAATAATAAAAACAATAATGCAACTCTGTACAGGGAGCACCGGAGCCTTGATGTTACCTAGCAGTAGCTTTCAGAGACTGGGTTCTTGTCCATCTGAGTTTTGCTGCTCATGGTCCTGCCTTGACCCCACTGCAGTGGGCCACCCAGGGTTTCAGGAAATCTGGTGGGACTGGGTCCTGGCATAGGTGGGGTGGGCCTGGGCCTTAGGTGGGGTGTGTCTGAGCCCTCGTAGGCCAGGCCCCCCAGGAATGGGCATCGGATTGGTGAAGGACAGGCGTGCTTTGTGGAGGACCTGCCAGAGCGAGTGGGGACAGGATCTCTGTCCCCACGCCAGTCCCCGACCTGACTGAGCCCACCACCCTCAACAGCTTCTGCAAGGGGCGGACGTTGCACTCGTTTGTGAGGGACCCTAAGACATCGCTGGACATCAACAAGACGAGGCAGATTGCACAGGAGATCATCAAGGTAAGGGGCAGCCAGCAGCCGGAGGGTGGGTTCCTGGCCGCTTTCCGAGCTCTGGTCCTTCCTGCTGTGCAGCCACCCGTGTTGGGGTGGGGTGTGACTACCTGCTCTGCTTCTCCTTCTAGGCGGGGCTCCTCAAGGTGGGACCCCTCTGCTCCCGTCTCTGTCCCATCTGCTCATAGCCGGAGCTCTTCACCTTAGCATTGATAGAATTGAGGAGAGGAACTCAGCTGTTCTCAGCGGGTTCTAAAAATAATCCAACTCCTGGTCACACCAGCTGCGCGGTCTTGGCCAGGTTCCTTAGCCTCTCTGAGCCTTGGTTTTCTCCCTTGTAAAATGGGGCTGCCAGCATCCTCTCCCTCATTGGATCAGTACAGAGATAAAGTGCAGTTGTCTGTGGACAGGGCATTTGGCCCAGACCCAGTACTCAGTGGTGTACTCAGAGACACCACTGCATAGAGTGATGTGCCTGAGGTGTGGAGAGCGGTTTTATTGCTGCTTCTTTCCGAGCTGCTGGGAATGGCACTCAGCCATGGTTCTTGGCCCTGTCCCCAAGGGCGTCAGAGTACCCCCAAATCACCTGTATTCATGCACCTGGCCTGTCACCCCGCTGCTCTTGCATGTACAGACGAGGGCGCTGAGCCACAGAGAAGTTACCACTACATCTGAGGCCACCAAGTGAGTTAGGATCCGAGCTGAGATGGAACTTGGACCCCACATTTCAGTCTTAATCTAGGACTCCTCCTAACACAGCATGGCTATTGGCAATGGCCAAAGTTGGTGACCCCTTTGTGCGAGTGTGTCTATGCTTTCGCATCTGACCTTTATGGTGCGCGAGAGCAGAGAACAGCTGTGCAAATCCTGATGGAGACCCCAACTCGTTGGAGCCCTTTGTGACCTGACCCCAGTGGTGTCATTGAGTTTTTTTTCCTCGCAGTGCTGAGGATGGAACCCGGCACCTCATGTGTGCTGGGCAAGTGCTCTACCACTGAGCGACACGCCAAGCCAGTATTAATATGTTTTTCTCTCTGGCTTGCTGGCAGTCACCTGCCTACATCTTATGCGCTCTCCTAGTCCAAGATGACTGTTTGGCAGCCCAGTGGTGTGGAAAGAGCGTGGACTGGCTTGGAGTCAGAACTGATCTCTGCTAGTGAGCTGCTGTGTACCTTGGGGAAAGTGACCTTGTCTTTTTGAGCCTCAGTTTCCTTTTCTGTCAGTGGAGACGATATGTAGCATAGGATGGTGAGGATTAAATGAGGGGTTTTGGGGAAGCATCCAGTGCAGAGCCTGTCACAAGGCAGAAGCTCAGCAGCACCATTCCTCTTCTCTCCCTCCTGACGTGATTCTCGCTTTTTCCAGGGAATGGGGTACCTGCATGCCAAAGGCATCGTGCACAAAGATCTCAAATCCAAGAATGTCTTTTACGACAATGGCAAAGTGGTCATCACAGACTTCGGGCTGTTTGGGATCTCCGGTGTGGTCCGAGAGGAACGGTGAGTTGGCCTTGGGTGTCGGGGTGGGACAGGAGGAGCTGGGGTGCTGGATGGGCTTGCTCGGGGTTCAGGTACTCTGATTGTGCTCTGGAGAATCAGGCTTGGGCAGTATTTTAGTCCCTTATGGCGTTTGATTCTGAGGGTGCGCCCCATAGAGGGATGCCAGCTCATTTCTGACCTGGCTGCTTACTAATACGGGTGAGGGTCCAGGCCACATTCCCATGATAAGGGAGCATGTTAAGCTTTTATTTCCCACAGCCTTAAAGGGGTGGGGAGAAGGGCTCTTCCTTGAGCACCTGGGAAGCCCCCAAAGGAAGAGTGGCAGCCAGGTAGAGTCCCCTGGCAGGTGTGAGAGCACAGACGGGCCTGGTTTGCTGACTCAGGCCCAGTGCAGAGTTAGGCACTCACACCTAAGCCAGGCCAGGACCGGTGCTCTGCACTCAGGTGTTTCACCTGCACTGTGTGGGTGGTTTCCTGGCCCGAGCGCAGGCGGGTTCCAGGGAGGCCAGCTGAGGGGCTGTGTTCCTGTCTCGGCCCCCAGGCGTGAGAACCAGCTGAAGCTGTCACATGACTGGCTGTGCTACTTGGCCCCTGAGATTGTGCGTGAGATGACCCCTGGGAAAGACGAGGACCAGCTGCCCTTCTCCAAAGCTGCTGATGTCTATGCATTTGGGTAAGTAGGCTCCTGGTGCTTGGAGCCCGAGGATGGCCCAAAGAGAGGGCCCAGGTAGCCACTGGGAGCAGGGGAGGTGTCTGCTGAGCTGCTTAGAGCTGGGCTTTGGAGCGGAAACAAGCCTGGTTTTGAGTCATAGCTCTGCCCCTTACTGCCTGAATGACCACATCCTTGACCGCCTATCTCCCAGCTCTGAGATAATGTAGCACCTCCAAGACAGCCGTTTCACGAGGACTAAAAAGGTCATGGTATAAGTGCTAGTTGTCAGTCTCACCCACTGATCTGCCAGGAGGCTCGTCAGAGCCAACCAGTGACTGTGCCTCCCTGCCTGGGACGCCTGGGCATCCTGCCAGCCAACTTCTAATACCCTACAGCGCTGGGGTGCTAAGAGAAATAAGTGCAAACCAGATATATCCTTGCAGCTCTGACAGTCGCCACATTAAACAAGTGAAACAGTTTCAGCAGTTTATTTTAACTCAGCACATCTAAAGTATTATATTTTTATTCGCAATGAATAAAAAAATGAATGAGCTAGTTTGTATTCATTTCCCTACTACTAAGTCTTCACAATCTGGTGTTTTTTTTATATATGCGAACACTTCATTCAGCTCTCCGAATTTTAGTGGCTCGGTAGCCTCATTAGCAAGTGGTCCCTACATTGGATAGTGCAAGTCTAATTACAGTGTCCCTGTCCCAGTAAATTGAGGAAGCTAAGGGGATTGGAAGGCTAAGGAAGGTTCACTTCCAGTCACTGTGTTCTCTCTCGGGTGTCCCTCCCCCAGTGTGGCCTGAGTGCCATCTCTTCCTCCCTGACCTTTAACTGTCATTGCCAAAGCATAATGTGTGCCCTGCCCTGGACTTGGCATTTTAGTTCCTGCTCCAACAACCTCATGACAGATGTCAGCCTACTGGAGGTTGAGCAGTTGTACCACAGCCTTGTAGCTAAGAAGTGGCAGAGCTGGGGTCAAGTTTAGGCCAGAACGAGAGCAGTGCTCTGGCCAGACCTGTGCTGTCTTGGACTTGACACCACAGTGGGAGCACAGGGCACAGGTCCCCAGTGGTACAGGAGGGGTCTCTCGGGTGCCATCATAGCATCCCCTGCAGGCTGGGGGAAGGCTGGGACTGACCCCAGCCCACAGAGCCTCGGGGCATGGACTGGGCTGTGCAGCCCAGGAGCTTACGCCATTAGTACATCTCCACAGGACTGTTTGGTATGAACTACAAGCAAGAGACTGGCCCTTTAAGCACCAGCCTGCAGAGGCCTTGATCTGGCAGATCGGAAGCGGGGAAGGAATGAAGCGGGTTCTGGCCTCCGTCAGCCTGGGGAAGGAAGTCAGCGTGAGTAGTGGCCACTTCTGGGGGGGAATAGGGTGGAGAGGAGCCTGGGACATGGCATGGCTACCTATTTATTTATTTATTTATTTATTTATTTATTTATTGAAAGAAAGAAAGAAAGAAAGAAAGAAAGAAAGAAAGAACAAAATAGAAAAAAAAGGTAGAATAATACAGAATTCAAAAAAAGTTAGCACTAAGAAATCGCTTGTTGATACATTACATATTGTCATCTTAGAAATAGTTGTTCAGGTACAAAATCGAAGCATAAAAAGTGGCTAGACACTCAGACATTGACAGTGCAAACCATCTGTTCAATAATCCAACAAAAATTTAGTAATACAGTTATCTATCTTACACACTTAAACATACAGTTAATCCTTTAGAGCACTTTCCTTCCCTTTCATTTTTACAGCGTCTATTATACATTTTGGATCTTCTTACTCTTTCAGTTTTTATTATTTTTTGCATTAGAGAGACAATGTGATATTTACTAATGTGAGTCTTGCTTATTTCACGTATGAGGATAATCTCAAGTTGCTTTCATTTACCTATAAAGGCCTCAGGATCACTCTTTTTATAGCTGAGTAATATTCCACTGTATAAAAATCCCACATCTTTTTCATCCATCCGCAGCTGATGGGCATTTTGGTTGTTTCCAAGATTTTGCTATCACAAATTGTGCTGCTATGCACATATATCACTGTGGCATGATCTTTTCTTTTTTTCTGGGAAAATACCCAGGAGGGGAATAGCTGGGTTGAATGGAACTTCCAATCCTGGTTTGTTGAGGAATCGCCATACTGATTTCCACAGTGGCTGTACCAGGCATGGCTACCTTTTAACTCCTGTGTGGGCTCTGCCACTGGGCAGTGTCGCATTCGAGGATTAAAAACCAACATGTGTTTATGGAGAATGGGGAAAAGCCGGGAAGCAGAGAAGAAAATGAAAACCATCAGTGTCACTCCACTGTCAGCTTTTGTCCTGATTCCTTCTTTAGGATAATAATGATTTTAATTGATTTATGAAATGAGGACAGAATAAAGCCTTATATATGACTGATATGAATGAAGATTTTAAAAAATCACTAATCAGAATACAAATAGTGAGGTTATGCTGTGTTATGTCTTTCCTCCGTGTTTTTCATGACTATTCGAAAACGAATCAAAATTCTCCCAGTGAACTTGTTTCACAGTTCTGAATCTTAATTATAGCCATTGCGCTCTCGTTTCTGGGTGGTTTTCCTTTTAATGGTTTCTCTGCATGGCGGGGTTTCTGGGTTATGGTATGATCATTTGTCAAGAAACCCTGGACTCAGTGTTTTCAGTGCGGTCAGAGGTGACCGAGTGCCCATGTGTTTTTTGGGACCGAACAAAGCCTTGTCCTTAGTGACTGCCATAGGTGCTGGCACAGTGAGGAGCTTCACAGAGGGGATCCTTGGACCTTTCCAACTTTAGATCTAAATAGTCAAGGTCCCACGCGGGCAGGACCACCATCTATAAACCTGGACAGGACACAGTGATGAATCCAACCTCATCCTCCTCAGAGAGAGAACTTTAGTGACTGGAACAGACAACTAAGACATCTTAAGAGAGCTCGTTTAAAATGGTATTGTAAAGCTGGGTGTGGTGGTGCACCTGTCATCCCAACACTCGGGAGACGGAGGCAGGTTTGAGACCAGCCTGGACTACATAGTGAGTCCAGGTCACCCTGAACCACATACTGAGAACTTGCAGACATTATGTTTGATCAACTGTATCCCACAGTTGTATGTCATTAGGTTGAAGTGCAGGATATTTTTCAGGAGTGATGCCAAAAGGCAAATGCAACTCTGGCGCCAGGCGTCTGATCAGTCCATACAGCTGCAGCTAGGGTGTTGGGTGGGTGGAGTGATGAGTGCCTCTCTGATGGAGCCAGGGTCAGCGGGACACCACCTTCCCCAAGACATGCCCTGGCACCTTAGGAGAGAAATGGTGGGCTAAAGTCTGGACTCCAGGTGGGGCCTGGCTCTGGCAGCTCAGAGGGCAGCTGGAGCAGCTATTTCCTTCCAGTCTTTTTTTGGTCAGTACTGGGGTTTGAACCCAGAGCCTTCTTTCTGAGCTGCATGCCCAGCCCTCTTTTTAAATTGTAGTTTCAGACAGGGTCTCACCAAGTTGCCTAGGCTGTGCTCAAACTTGCAGTTCTCCTGTTTTAGCCTATCAGAGTGCTGGGATTGCAGCCCTGTGCCACCATGCCTCGCTATCTTCCTGCATTTGTTTGTTTTGAGACAGGATCTTGTGATGTAGTTCATGCTAGTCTTTAACTTACTATATAACTCAAGTGTGGCCTCAAACTTGAGGCATTCCTCCCACTTCAGCCTTCTAGGGGCTGGAATTATAGGCAGGCACCACAACACCTGGCTTCCCTTCTAGTCATTTATTTGTTTGAGACAGGGTCATTCTCTGTGCAGTTCAGGCTGGTCCTTAACTCACTATGTACCTCAGTGTGGCATTGAACTTGAAGTAATCCTCCTGCCTCAGCTTCCTGTGTCCTTCAATTGCAGGCATGCGCCTCCACGCCTGACACCTTTTAGTCTTCTAAAAATAATGTGTCTTGAAGAAAACCACAATAATAACATGTAGGTTATTTTTGTGTAATAACTTTTTCCACATGGCACTTTATTATCTCAAGTTTCTAACAAATCTTTATTACCTGCCCTTCTGGCTGCACTGTCGCTGGATATGTAGGTCATTTCCAACTTTTACCTTTACGGTAACATGATTAAGCATTTGTTTGTATAAACAAAAGAGTATTTGTTTAAAAATGAACAGAGATCCTTAGTCAGTTTTTCTGCATCAGCCTCTATTTCTGTACGCTAGCAGCTTGGAGTGGAGCATTGAGTGCCGTCCTCAGGGAGGAAGAGGCCGGGAGCAGAGCAGCACTGGTCAGAGAGCTGCAGGGGTCAGGGCTCGGTGCTGGGCTCCGACTTAGAATTATCCCAGAGCTGTTCAAAAATACCAGGGTCGCACAGCTGTAATCCCAGCTCCTCAGAAGGATGAGGCCGAAGAATCATAAGGTCCAATCCAGCCTGAGCAACTTAGCGAGACCCCGTCTCACAGTGAAAAACAAAAGCGGACTGACTGGGATGGAGAACATTCTGAGGTCCCATTCCTAGGACATGTAAATAAGACCTGGGTCACCCCCATATCAATTTCATTGACCTGAGATCAGACTGAGGCTGCATTTTTATTTCTGAAATGTTGTATTTTTCAATAAAGCTGCTCGGATAATTCTGGAGCACAGCCAGAGTCCAGAAGTAGTTGGGAAGACTTCTCTCAGTGATCGGAGCCACTGGCGAGTCTTTCAGTGGTGCTCTTGGAGGAGCAAACCCGTGCCGGTATTTTGTACCTCCATCCGTGACAGGTCCCGCTGTGGAGTGAAGTAGATCAACTCTGATGTCATTTGAAATAAGCCCTCTGAAGATGCCGGAAGTAATTGGAAGGGTTTCTTATAAAGAAGAACGCAGAAGCCTTTTTTAAGAATAAATTGTGGTCTGGGGATTTAGCTCAGTGGCATAAGCGCCTGCCTGGCAAGCTCTAGGTCATGAGTTTGATCCCTGACACCAAGAAAAAAAAAAAAAAAGAATAAATTGAGGCCAGGGAGTGAGAAAGTAGAGATGGGAAAAATGTGCCAGCGACCAGCTTTGGGGTCGGAATGGTGTGTCTCTTGCAGAGGAGCCTCATCTTTTCTTCTCGTTGTCCCCACCCTTTTTACAATTGCTGTGTGGTGGGCGGTGAGTCTGAGTCTTAGCCCCAAGTGTGGGTGCCCCCCAGCGGCCCCTTCTTCATCCTGCCAGCCACGCTGCTGCCCGGCTCGCGCCAGGCACTGCCTAGCACAGACAGCAAGAGCTGTCATCTTCCCGGAGCGGAGCGTAGGTGGCCTGGGAAGAGAGAAGATTCTTAGCGGGAGGCAGCTGCCCCCTCTCGAGGCACCAACTTCTTGTTCCCTCAGCTCTTCACTCCATCATTCTGTTCCTTCTGCTGCAGAACTTGAGCCAGCTTCCCCTTTACTCGCTTGCAGTTACTGTTGGCCTTACGTTCCCGTGATTAAACCTCCCGTGCTGTGTCGATAGCCCGAGGCTGAAGGTGAGATGATAAACACTGTGTATGGCCTTGTGAGAGATGTTGCATTACCCTGGAAAGGCAGTTCACTGGGATTACCTTTTCTTCTTTGTGAGTCTCCTCTTCCATTTTTTTCAGTCACTCAAAGGTTCATGGTTTTGCTGTCTTCATGTTCGGGCCACGGCTTTCTTAGATTTTCCTGTAGTTCCTAATCGCCCCTTCCCCCAACTTTTTAAAGATGAGATCCCACTCTGTTGCCCAGGTTGTTCCAGGATTCAAGTAATCCTTTCACAGTAGCTGTTGTAGTCAGGGGTAGTAGGAAGAACAATTACATACAGGACATAGAATTTATAATATTATTTTATGATGGTCACCCGGAATTAAATACAAGAAAGTGCAGGAAATCTTAGTCCAGCTGGAGGTCTAGAGTCCACGACAAGGACTCATACCAGTCTGTTTTACAAATCTGTGTTGGGAAGGCCCAAAGGTCAGCGGTGGAAGCCAGAAAGTCTGTGCCAGTGGGGTGAAGGAGCCGTGCCAGCAAGTGGAGGGTTCTACACTGGAGCCAAGAAGTGATGCTCAAAATAAGGACCAGGGCTGCCCTGAAAAAGTACCACAGCCATTGCCAGCAACAAAGCAGTCCCGAGCTCCTCTGACCATGAGAACAGTCGAGTACATGCCTGGAAGCCAGCATGATGTTTCTCCTGAAGATTAAACAGCACACATCTTCCCCTCTGGAGCCAGGAAGCGATGCTCAATGTAAGGAGCAAAGCTTCCCCAAAGTGAACCACAGTCACTCTCAGTGACGAGGTCCCGAGCTCCTCCAGTGATAATGGCCCAATTCATATCAGGAAAGCCAGCATGACAAGCTGCTCTGGGAAAACCAACGACCCAAAACAGCAGCACTTAGGAGAACCCACATCGCCTCGCTCTTCTCCATGTCTGTTTATACTGGCAACTTTCCTCAGGTGGGCCATCCACGCTCAGCACCATGCTGATGTAATTCGGCTGGTGTTCAGTCAACCACCAGTTTTTTAATCTATAGCAACAGCCTCCCTGGTAGCTGGGATCACAGGCAGGTGCCTTGTGTTTGTTTTCTTAAGAGGAGAAACAAAACACCTTTACCATATTCCTGCCGTCTTGTAACTCCCTCTGCATTCTGCTCATTGAATGGAATCTGTTCCATACTTTTCAGGCCCACTCACTTCTGATCCTCTGAGTTAGTGGCACAGTTATTATCCTTTTGTTTTTCCATTTACTCCTGCGTCAGTCACACTGTTTTCGCATTGCATATCTTTCCCTCTCCGTTTTCACGCTTGCAAAATAAGAGTAAAACTAAAGAAACTGCCCCCCAGTGGATACATGAGAGTGATTCTTCGGATGTTCGCACATCTAAAAGGTCTTATTTTGTGTCACACCCGGAATAGCATTGTAGGTTCAAGATTAATTTCCCTTTAGAACACAAAGGTTTTTCTCTGGTGTCTACTAATTATCAAGTACATTGTTAAGAAATCTTGTGATGGTCTGATCTTGAGCTTTTTGTGGGTCCCTTACTGGCAGCATCTAGGATCTTTCGTTTGTTCTTGCTACAGTGAAATTTTGAAAAAAATGTATCTGCGTGTAGGTTGTTTCTTTTGTAGTGAGCTCCCACCTTTGGGTCTTTTCAGCCATTTCATTTGAAAGTTTCTGGGGGAAGTTGTTTTTTTTTTCTCTTCAATAATTTCCTGCCTCTATTTCTTATTTTCTCATGTCAGAACTCCCATGTGGTAGGATGTAGTTCTTCTCACCAAGACTTTTGCCTTCTTTTGTATTTTTAATCCCTGTCTAAATAAGTCCATAATCTGGGAAACCTCCTTGATTATTTGATACTAGCACTCCTCATGTTTGGTTTTAAAATTCTATTTTCAATTTTAAGTATCTGTCTTTAGTCATTTTGTTTTTAGTTCATCCTGGTCTTATTTTATAGAGTAGATTCTCACAGGCTTGCATATCCACACGCATACGCACGTATGCACAGGCCTATCCAGAGACAGGGTTTTCGTCTGTTACATCTTTGATCTCCTGATTCTCCTGATTTAGCAGGCAACCCCATGGGCCCTGTAGTATTTAGGAGCAAAAACTGGCATTGCCGAGTCTCAGTGGCTGTGTGAGACTCAGGCTTTAGCCATCGAGGTTGACCATTGGGACAGCTTTTTCTGCTGGCCCCTAGTTGGCCCTCTGTATCTCTCCATCCTGTCACACCGAGACTCTCACCTCCACTCACCCTGTGCACATTCTGAGCACCTGTGAATGCTGTACCTTCCTACTTCCATTGCTGTTTCTGATTTCTTTTCCATGATTAGTTTGTGCACATTGGTTGCTGTTATTTCAGGGGAGCAAGGGCCTGAGGAGAAAGGATGGGAGCTGGCAAGTGCGTGCATTTCATTTTGATCTGGAAGCACAGAAGCTTGCATGTTGTTGGCAGGGTCTCCAGGGGGCCATCAGCCAGGACACTTGAGAGCACTGCAGGTGCTCTGTGGGTGCACCAGCCTTGCCCTCCTTCCCAGCCAGCGCACACACCGCTAATGGCACCTCCTTTTGCAGGAGATCCTGTCTGCCTGCTGGGCTTTTGACCTGCAGGAGAGACCCAGCTTCAGCCTGCTGATGGACATGCTGGAGAAGCTACCCAAGCTCAACCGGCGGCTCTCACACCCTGGGCACTTCTGGAAGTCAGCTGAGTAAGTACCTGCCTCCCCTGGGATCTCAGAGCCCCCCACCCCACCCCATGCTGCGTCTGCCCCAGACTTTGGTCTGGGGAGTACCCCAGGGAGATTACCCAGAGAAGCTAGGATTTTATTTACTGAGCTTATGTTGGGAGACAGGTGGGCACCTTTGGTTCACATCTGTTGTGTGATTATGAGACCAGTGCTGATGCCTGACCTAGATAAGGCCAGATCGAGAAGGTTTTGCCTTGGAAGGGGCAAGATGGGCAGGGTGGAGGTCAGAGCCATGTAGAGACTAAGAAACATGTATAATAAGCAGTTCCCTGCACCCATGGCAGGAGCGGGGTGGGGGACATCAGAAGCCAATGTCACCTCTCTTGCACTGCCTTGTTCTCTTTCTTCTTTGTCCCTCTGGCCGCCTATTCCAGACTACTCAATAAGATCTTTGTCCTGCCAGGACCTTTTGTGAGGCTCTGGGGCCTTATTCAGGGTCTTAGTTCCCGCATCTTTAAAAGGAAGGGTTAGATAAGATCCAGGGTGCACAAATTTAGCAGGAAGGGACCAGCTCATTATTTTAGGCTTTGCAGGCTAAGGGGGACATCAGGTTGTAACTCCTGGCCCTGGCGTTTGTGGTGTGCACAGTGTGGATTCTGATGCTCCGACTTGGCCCTGCCATCTAAGGCAGGCGTCTGCACAGACAGTACAGAAGTCAGCAGCACTTGACGATAACAACCCCAGTTAACCCACGTTATCACATGCCACCAAATAGTCTTTAGTTTTTCCCCTCTGCCCAGTCATTTAGACAGGTAAAAAGCATTTTTAGGAGCTGTGAGCCTGGAGCTCACATCTGGTACTGGAACTATGTGCTGGCACATTCCTTATTCCGGAAGGGTTAGGTAGTGAATGCTTTAGGCATGCAGGGGACACAGTCTGTGTAAAAGTTCTTTGAAGTCATTGAAACCTTTTGTAACTGGTGGCCGTATTTGGCTTGCCCATAATATGCCAGGCCCTTTCTCGAGGAAGAGCCAAACTGGGCCCCATGCTGCAGATGAAGAGAGGTCTACCATGAGTCACCCAAGCAGGATGCAAGTAGAAGTCACTGAGAAAACTTTAGTTCCTTCTCCACTCAGGGATGGTCTGGAGGGACAGCCATCTGGGGTGAGGGAAAGCTGTCTTATTGTTTATTTAGATCCAACTTTTACTCTTAGGGTGGCTGAGAATATCTTGGATAGATTGAATGTCCCTTATTTTCACATGCTCGGGGACAAAAAGAAACCAATTTTTCTCAGATATTGAAATGTTTGCATAAACTTTACAGTTTGAGCATCCCTAATCCATGGTAGACCTCAGACGAGTTTCAGCCTTTGGAGCATTTGTTTCCAGGTTGGAGTAGCTCAGCCTGTTCAGATGGATTTGCATGGTTGATGGCTGAGGTTAGACCTTTCCCAGCATAGAGCAGGCAATCTAATCAGGAGAAAGTCAGGCAGATGCACTGCAATGCATCCTCCACCCAGCACAACTCTATCTTGTCACCTCTGTCCCCAGCCCCTAGCACCATTCCCTGAACAGAGTAGGTGGAGAACAAATACTTGACAGGTGCCCGAATGAATGAGTGAGTGATCCTGGTATGCCGGGAGGGGGCACAGAGCCCCGAGGCAGCAGTGCCAGTGAGGGCCTCTTTGCCCGCCTGGGGACTGAAGGAAGGGTCTCTAGAGATGGTCATCAGAGCAGGGGCGGAAGAGGAACCGTCTCAGCCAGGGTGGAGCATGGGTTCCTTGAGCAGCACCAACCAAGAGGGGGTTGGAGGGCAGCAAGGCTGAGTTCTGGCTGCCCCTGCAGACGTGGGGCTACTCTACATGCTGGGCCTCAGCCTCCCTGCCATCAGAGAGAGGGCTGCCCTGGGTGGGCTCTGGCAGGCAGGGGATGGTCCTCTTCTGCAAAAATCCAGACAGCCCCACCTGCTCCTCTCACAGATGGGACGCTGAGTCTCCTAGGGGAGCTGCAGTCTGTAGCCGTACTATCCTGAACACACCTGGCCTAGTCCAAAGGGGAGCCGTTACCTACTCAGATCCTTTGTTGTAGCCCTTTAAAGGGAAGGTGGAACAGATCCGAGTCAATCCGAGTAAATCTATATCTAGGCTTTCCATTCATAATTTCCACTCTCTGCACCCTCAGCCTCTAATTCTCTTTTTCTCTTTTCTTTCCGATTGGCTTTGTTGCTTGTTTATGTTGGGGGTGGGTGTCGGACATGCTGGCCTGCCCTGTCCTCTCCCCTGTCCCATCTTCCTGACTCCTCTACCTGTCCACTGTTCGGCTGCTGTCCCCTGTCGGCTGATGGCTGGACCGCACTCTTCCTGGTCCTGTTGGAACGGTCATGGCACTCACAGTCGCTGGCGGAGCCGCTACTACGGGAAAGGACGTTGTGGTCAGCCCGACTTTAAGAACTCCTGTCCAGTTCTGGAGGAATAGTGTGTTTTTCTCATTCTCCTTCTTCCCTGCCGTGTGTGGCTGTCCTGCTGCACCCACTTCCTGTTCTGTCTCTGCCTCCCAGCTTCTCATAACCATCCAGCTTTATCCCCATAACCCAGAGTGACATCCTGCAGCAGAAGTGCCACCAAAAAGGGCCACGTGGGCTTGTGTTTTTCTCATCGGGTGGGAGAGACCCACGGCATGTTGTGGGCCTCTGTCCGTGCCATGAGTGCACAGATGGCTTGTCCTGTGCCCAGGGTCCCCACTCTGGCCAGAGCTCAAAAGAAGAGAATCCAATGAGCTGAGGTGGAAAACTCCCAAGAAGTCAGTGTTGACAGTCAGGAGAAGCTGTGGGCCATCAGCCAGCCTCTATAGAAGGGGCCTGTGACTGTGCCCTGCAGGACCTTGAAGAAGGCTCCTTGCACTCAGACTGCCTTCCAGGATTGCCTGGGTGCCACCCTGTGGGATAAAGTTGGGCATTTTCCCCTGTCCAGGTCCTCTGGCCAGGCCCCTGGGCCCTGGGTCCTCTCTGGGCTTGGCTTCTGATGGTGCTCATGTCCCTTCTCTGTCCTTTGTAGGTTGTAGCCTGGCTGCTTTGCATGCACCAAGAGCCTTCTGCCTCCTAACTGACAACTGGGCTCTGCGACTTCGGCTAAAATGCAAAATGCCAAGTAGGCACTAACCCAGGGAATGCCGTCTCTGCTGCTTCACTCCCTCTCTCCAGACTTCTTGTGCTCTGTTTTTAAAACCAGCCTCCTCCCATCACAACGTGGCCTGTGTGTGCCCAAGTAACTTCCGGTGGCTGAGGATCGCACTGGCCAGGCTCCCTGCAATGCTGCACAGCTTCCCACCACCTTCCTGGATGTGACTCTTCTTTCTCCCTGGCTCTTCTGAGGGATGTCCTGGCTCATGTGCGCCGGGCTGATCCTGTCTCCTGTAACACCTTAACAGCTTCCTGCTGATCGAGTTCTGAGAACGGGGGAGGGTGCATGGCTTCTAACCCCTCTAACCCACGGGGAGCTCGTCCTGCAAGGAGTGGAATGGTTGCCGAGCTGCCCTCTCTGGGTTCCTGTCTCTGTCTGCCCTGTGGATTTGGGCAGTAGACGCCAAAGGTCCTGTTGCTGTGAAAGACACCAGCTGAGAAGGGCCCTGTCCTCAGCAGCACACTCAGAAAAGTCGGCTTCATTCGAAATGGTACCTGTTCCCAAGCTTCAGTCATGGAAACGGCTGCTGTCCCAGCCCTGTCCCCGCTGCGTTTGTCCCTTTGCGTCTGCCCTGGCGCTGTAGCCTGTCAAGTCAGGTCAGCGTTCGGCTTAGGCGAGCCGACAGCTCGCTGTGCTGCTGAGTGCAGGTCTGTGCCCCCTCTCCAACTCTATGGACTCTGGATCTCTGGTATCTGGCCTGAAAGTCACACCTTGACCCACTCCCAGGGAGCCTCCTCCTGGGCCTGATGCTCAGGCACTATTTCTTGTCACTTTTTTTTTTGGTGGTAACTGGGGATTGAACACAGGGATGCTCTACCACTGAGCTATATCGCCAGCCGTTTTTATTCTTTTCTTTGAAACAGAGCTCACTAAATTACTCAGGCTGGCCTCAGATTTGTGGTCCTCCTGCCCCAGTATCCTGAGCAGCTGGAATTATAGACATGTCATTCTCCGACAGGTCCAGCCAAGCACCATTTCTCAAAGGAGCAGGTGCCCTAGTGTTGAGGCTCAGGTTTCTCTTCCCTGCAATGTTACACAGCAAGGTTGTGCTGCCAGAGCTGTCAGTAAGGAAACGGTTCCCACGAGCCCACAGTTAATGGTGCACCCTGGGTCCCGGGTGTCAGAGGTGAATGAGCCACATCACTGTCCCCTGAGATGGGGGAGTGTGGCCAAGGTGGAAGACTCGGGATGACCCAGGGCAGCTCTGCTAAGGCTGTGGGCTGAGCAGTCATTGTCACTTCTTGGTGTGGGCCAGGTCTCCTTGATTCTGGTCCAGACCCAACAGAGCCATAACCCTGGATTTTGTTCCTCTTTGCAGCATTAACAGCAGCAAAGTTGTACCCCGCTTTGAGAGGTTCGGCTTCGGTGCCCTGGAATCCAGTAATCCAAAGATGTAGCCGGCTGTGCAGTTGTTTTGCTGACTATTTG
This sequence comes from Hydrochoerus hydrochaeris, assembly GCA_004027455.1. NCBI lineage: Eukaryota > Metazoa > Chordata > Mammalia > Rodentia > Hydrochaeridae > Hydrochoerus > Hydrochoerus hydrochaeris. The sequence continues at coordinate 4,219 of PVLA01013929.1, read as the reverse complement.
TTTTTTAAATGTGTTTTTGAAACACACAAACAACCATCACAACAGCAACAAAAATGAAAAACCACTCCACCTGTCCAACGCTGCAAACCAGGAGGGCGAGTCCTCCGTTCCGACGGTTCGTCACAAAGACAAGTGGGTCCCTGGAGATGGAACCACACCTGCTGTCTTAGTAAGATCCCAGCAACAGCCAGACTGGTCCCAACCGACAGCAAATGTTTACACATACGTTTCTGCCAAGCGAACTTGATGTTTTACAATAAGTAATAATACAGTCCCTGCATGAAGGCACTGGCACCTGGGGATGGCAGAAGTGACTGTCCCCTCTGAAGGATTTGGTAGCACTGGGGAACCCAGTGCTTGGTGAGAAGGAAGGAAAACATCATGGTTACTGCTGGTTTTGGATCGGAAGAGGGAGGGCCACAAAGTTTGACATGGCCCCTGACCTGCCAGTGGTGGTACTGTGTCCCTTCCCTATCTTGCAGAGAAAACCCTGGCTAAGCTCTGAGGCAGATTCTTGGGGACAGGAGCTTCTTGGAAGGCTTGGCTTCACCTTCCAATCTCTCTAATCCAGACTGTGCCACTGGAAAAGTGGACAGACTCCAAGTAATACCTAGACGGACGGATGCAGTGGTTCCTCACATGGCTTCCGTTGTCAGGTGAGGAGACATCTTTGAGCCAGTGCTTCTTGCCTGAAGCCCTGAGGTAGACCTTTGTTTTTAGGCACATCCCAGAACCCGACATCTGACCCTACAGCTTTGAGGGCATGGTAGGGCTTAATGAGAACAGGGAAGGTGTTGAAGAGAGGGAGGGAAAAATGGACAGCAAGTACCTGAGCCCCTGTCCTGTCCACAGGGTGACCCTGGCACTTTAGAAACCCACTGTCAATCATGGTAGAAGATTCTAGAACTGCCCATCTCTTTCAGTTCCCCAGCCCCAGTGAAACCCTTTTGCATCTTCCTGATTCCTTAGTCTGGGCTCTAAACACTGCTGGGGGGATGATGCTGTCCTACCCTGTCACTCCCACCTCAAGAGCCTTTCTGCAGAGCCCTTCCCAGTGGCGCCAGGCCTTCTGCTTGTGTTGAACCAGTACAAAGGACTGGATCCAGAGAGTCTTTGATGTGAGTGCATCCAACCCAGCCTCACCAGAAACCGTCACCCAGAGAGGAAGGTTCCCAGTGGCAAAGAAGCTCACCAGTGAGGTGAGGCTGCGGGAGTCTCCACAACCAGCAAGGAAAAGAACAACGGAGGTGGACAAGTGACTTGATCCAGGCCCTGTGCTTGGAGCTCAGATGGGGGTGGCCATGTGGCTGCCACCCCTTGCAGTTAGATCCACCTGGCAAAGCCCTAGTCTTCAGAGCCTTTCTTACCACTAGAGTGTGATCCACAGTGGGTCACGGAAATCGAGCCACTCTGATGAGAAGCTGTGGAGCTGCCTCTCTGCTCTCCATGCCCAGCAGCCTGGCTCCCTGCTGTCCCCTTGGTGAGCACAGCCAACCCTTAGATCAGGAGTTTCATAATCTTTACAGTCGCTGTGGGGCTGGAAACCATTTGAGTGTGGCTCTGTGTGGGTGACTTCTGTGCTATGGCAGGACTGTCATTTTACCCCCATGATCCCTTCGGTCTCCCACATCACCTCCCCAAAGTGACCTCCCACCCCAGGCCACTGTGGGATGTGGCCACTGCCTTTGTAGCTGTCATATCCCTGTCCCTTTGCAAAGGTGGCAGTGCATGTGACCAGCCTTTCCCCTCCCTGCTGTGACATTGGCCTTCCCTGCCAGGTGGACGCAGCTGAGCAAATCGGGCTCACTGCCCCTTCTTCTGACTCCAGGCCACAGTGGGCCTCACACAGCCTGTAGAAAGTACATCTGGGTCTGGCTGCCTCTCCTGAGTGTCACAGTTCAGGAAGTCCCCACCGAGCGCCTGCTGTGCTCATGGTTCTGTGCAAGTGCTGAGCCCCAGATATAGGAACCAGCGACATCCCTGCCTTAGGAAATGACAATTTGCTGAGGCTGAATACGGCCAGGAATCAGGAGCCATTTGTCTCTGAGGGTGGGGCTGAGGGCCTGGGCCCCTCCCTCACCCTCTCCAAGGCCTGGCCCTCACCTGGCCACTTCTGCACTGCCTGTCATTTAAGAAGATCCCCTCCATCACTCCCCTTCCCCACCTTTATTTAAGTGACTGTGAATCAAGGTTCGGAAGATGTGTTTGCCCTTCTGTGTGCTCTGTCTGTCTGCCTTGGAAACACATGAAGGATGACAGATACTGTGAATTCAGCCCTCACAACCCATTGTGAAGGGGAGGGAGGAGGCTGGGGGGTGCAGAGGCCCTGGGCTCTGAGAGTATGGTCCTCGGTTTGGGCCTTGCAGGTACCCCAAGTTCTCAGCCTCACCCCAAGGCCTTTAAACACCAGGGCTACAGCTTCCGGGCTTTTGTGTGACTCAAAGGCTTGAATCCTGCTAGTCCTAGGTTCATTATGAGCAGTGTGTTAGCAAAGTTGACCTCTCCATGTCACCAAATCAAAACACCCTCTGCCACCTGGCATTTCTTCCTGTGGTCTCAGCAGGGCCTGGTAGGCCCTGCAAGCCTGTGTTGTGCTGTAGCAACGTGGGGGTGACACTGAGAGAGGCTCCTGCTATGCTGTAGCACTGGCTAGGATGTCACCTGTGTGTGCACACCTAGCATCTTCTGTGGCCACAAGGCACACATTTTGCTTTTTTTGAATGTGATGTAAAATTTGTACAGTAAAAGTTTTTATATTTTTTATCAATTGTGTTTGTCTTCCTGAAATGATATTAATTTAAATTAAAATGGTTAGTATTAACGAACATGCTGTATGGAAGTTTTTTTAATTTTATCTGTGTGTGTGTGTGTGTGTGTTTCTGTTTGTTTTCCCACTGGCATGAACACATCCTCTGTGCTGAGCCTGACCCAGAGTCTGGAAATTGTGAATAATATACCAAGGTGTCCTGGAACTTTTGTTTGCTTTGATCAGTGCCAGTTGAGAACTAGGGACCCCTTTTGATGGTCGAAGAGGATAGAAATGGAGGGATCAGGGCATTTCAACACAGGTTAAGGAGTTCCTTCCCAAGTGTTACGGTTTATATCTGGACATTCCCCCAGAACCTCATGCGTTCATAGACTGGGCTGTTGAAAGGTGACTGGATTAGTGGGTGGTACTGCTAACTTAGGAAGTGGGATCTGGTTGGAAAAGGTCACTGGGGGCGTGAGCTGGAAGAGTTTTTTCCCCCTCCCATGGTCTTCCCTTCACTGTCTGATCCCTGACCACCATGACGTGAACAGCTGTCCTCCACACAGGCCCTTTTGCCATGTTGTTCCTGTTTCAAGCCTTCCAGATATGGACCGAAGTTTCTAAAACATGAGTGAAAATAAACCTCTCCTTCCTTAAGTTGCGAGTGTTGAGTATCATGTCCCAGGGATGAAAATGTGGCTAAGAAACCAAGGAAAAGAGAATTATACTCTGCCCTTAGGGCAAGTCTCTAGATGGAGGAGGAATGGAGAGGGAAGAGTCAAGGCGTGTGATGCACAGCTCGCCCGGCCACCAACGGCACCAAAACCAATGAGCAAACCCAGATCCAGCCCACCTTGCCTTGGCAGAGCTGCCTTTTGCCTTCTAGAAACCTTGAGTGAGGGGAGCAGAGTTCATTTGAGTCTGATTTTAGAAGAGACTGGGCTTCTGGGAGATGGAGCAAGAAGAACAAGAAAAGGGGAACAGGGGCCAGCACTTAAGGAGTCCTTTCTCTGAGCCAGGGAGGTGCTTACTGCACGTGGTCTCACCCTAGTCTAGTTTTCTCGGTAGTGCCATGAGGCAGGAGTTGTGAAGTTTCAGCTGGGAAAGCAGGTTAAGGTGCTTAGTAAGGTCACATGCCGGAGTCCAGCTGCGGCAGGGCTAGGGTTTCCCAAAGGTGGACAGGGAGTCGGCGAGTGAGAGACAGAAGACACTGCACACCAGTCTGTGAGTGAATCTGAATCCGCTTTATTTTTTAGAAGCTGGAATATATGTTTGCTAACCTTGGCAGCAACCCCCAGCCCCAAGTAGGAAGCGCCCCAGGCCCAGGGCCAGGCAGAGACAATCCCAAGCAATAGGTATTAATTAACCTCAACCCCAAGCAGGGAGCGCCCCAGGCTCAGGGCAATAGGTATCAATTAACATCTCAATCTTGTTACTTAGTTAGCTTGGGAAATGTAAGCCGATGCACTT
>PVLA01013928.1:0-33679 GCA_004027455.1 Hydrochoerus hydrochaeris | reverse complement strand
GATCTCATATTATTGAAAAGTTTCTGCATTTCAAAGGAAATCACCAACAGAGTGAAAAGAAAACCCACAGAGTGGGAAAGAATTTTAGCCAGCGACCCCTCAGAGAAAGGACTTGTGTCCAGAACATATACAAAATTGAAAAACATCAAACCCCGCAAATTCAAAGACCCTCTCCAAAAATGGGCATCTGAGATGAACAGACATTTCTCAGCAAAAGATATACAAATGGCAAATAAATACATGAGGGAATATTTATCATCACTGGTCATTCGAGAAATACAAATTAAAACAGCATTGAGATTCTCCCTTACTCTGGAAAGAATAGCTGCCATCAAGAAATCAACTGATAATAAATGTTGGTGAGGCTGCAGGGAAAAAGGAACACTGCTCCACTGTTGGTGAGAATGTAGACTGGTGCAACCATTATGGAAATCCATATGGAGAATTCTCAGAACACTAGGATTGGAAGCCCCATTCAATCCAGCTATTACCTTCCTGGGTATTTTCCCAGAAGAAAGGTTCATATCACAGTGATATATGTGCACCCATGTTCATAGCTGCACAATTTGTGATAGCTAAATCCTGGAAACAACCAAGATGCCCATAAACTGCAGAGTGGATGAAAAAAATGTGGCATTTTATACAATGGAATATTACTCAGCTATATAAAAGGATGACCTTGAGGCCTTCATAGGTAAATGGAGACAACTTGAGACTATCCTCATTAGTGAAATAAATATGAATCATATTTATAAATATCATATTGTGTCTCTAGTGTAAAAAGTAAGAACTACAAGTGTAATAAAACCAAAATGTGTAATTGCTATTGTAAAAAAGAGAGGAAAATAAAGAGATATAACTTCATGTATGTTTGAGTGTGTAAAATAGATGACCATATTGTTGAATCTTTATTGGATCTTTGAGCAGAACTGTTTGTAGTCTGACTGTTTGAATGTTTACTATGTACCCTTTAACTTTGTAACTTGAACAACTATACCCAGGATGACAGTATGTAATTTATAAATTACTGATTTCTTAAAAAAAAAAAAGAGAGTCAGTACTTTCTACTTTTCCTGTTGTTTACTAAAAGATATTTATTTCAGGCTTTCCTATGTGCCAAATCTAGTTTTAGGAGCTAGGTGATTTTTTAGGAGACAAGAGTTATTCAATCTTATGATTATTACAGTTTAGTGTAATGTGTGCATGTGCATGTTTGTGCATGCATATGTGTGTGGAGAGAGTGCTTACATTACAAGATAAAGTACATTTAGATTACACACACTTAAAGTTGCTGTTACAATTATCCAATAAGATTTTTGAGACATTTTTATAGCACATTAATGCATATTTTAAACATTGGAAAATTGATTTCATAAGACATTGCCTTGGAAAAAATGAAATGTTATCTGACAATTCATAAGTGACATGTCCTACAACAAATATTCCCTCCTGTAAATTCTGTTTACCTTTTCCTTTTCTTTCAATTGCCCTTTATAACATAACATTTTATTAGACTATACCATGAGTAGATTATTTTAGGAACTATAATTGAACATTTACCAAATACATGTAGTTCTAGTTTTATATTCAATTTAAACTTTTTTAACTTTACAGTGGTGTGAAGCAGTATGTATTGAATAGATAAATTCATCAGTTAACTTATTTAGTCTTATGAACAAAAAAGTGATGTATTCAAGTAAAAATTCAAGTAAAAATAAGACCTGTAAATCACTTCAGTACTCAAAAAAGTGAGATTAAGGGACATGCATTTGAAGAACTAGAAAAAAAGCTTCGATCCAGGGTCTCATATACTATGAGGCAGGATCTTCTTCTGATTCTCCTGAAAGTTATGACACTTAAAATGGTACGCTTTTGATATTTTTTTATGAAATGGTTAAAACATAACCCTAGATTTCAAATCTGTTATTATGAAGGAAATAGACTGATGGTAATGCACAGCTTTCTATTAATTTAGGTGACAGAGACAAATTCATATCTAGAAGAACCTTAAATATAATAATACCAATTATCTATCTTTTGGGGGACCATGAATTTACAGTGGCTAATTTTGCATACTTCTCTAAGGGATAATAAAATGGAGGCTTGGGATTATCAGTAATATCCATTTGAGATTTCCCATTAACTCTCTCTGAATGGGCATCCTCTCCCACCACTAAGACTAAAACTAAGACCATTAAGTCTGAAAAACACTCCAAGGAAAGATCCTTCTTAGTATAAGATCATTTCCACCCTCCTGAATCATACCAAGACTATACTTGCCTGTTGAGTCATAGGCCTCTTGAGTCTTCCATCGGTTTTGAGTCTTTTGCTAGTCCTGCCTATCACTGAATACATCCAATAAATTGTGGCTGCCTTGGAATGTCACTCTCTTGGCCTCTCTAGATACATGGACTTCCCAGTCACTCATCATGTACTAGTAAATTTGTCTCTGTTTCTTATTTTATCCTTTCACCATACCCTTAACATGGGGAGTCAGGGCTCTTGGTGGGTTCTCTGATACTGTCTTTGAAGCTTGCATATTTCCTATTTATCATTTCATTTGGGTTCAATTAATGTTTTTGGCAGGTAGGTGACCAGGAAGGTACTTTCACACCTCTTATAGATTAAAACGTAACTAGTGTTAAGTGTCACTTTTATCAAGCTCCATAGACAGTTTGTGGCAAAGTTGGGACTCAAACTCAGTTCTTGTTATCCTTGATCCAGTGTCCTTTCCAAGACAGAAGTGTCACTCTCCACTTTATGGTCACATCACATTTCACTAAGTAGGTTAGATGCTCTAGACATGAATTCCCTTTACTTGCTGTCCTAGAACATAAAGGAATCAGTCTTTTAAGAAAAACTATGTTTAAGTTTCCAAAAGAAAGTCAGTGTTAATCAGTGACAATGAATTAAGAATCCAGATGGATTTTTCTGAAAGCTATTGTGAAGTTCAGATTGTATACACAAAAGAAATGACTGTAAACTAGGTATGGGTTGATTTAAAAAAGGGTGGAAGGTTACAAAACAGGAGAGGATGCAAGTGACAAAGCCATTGACTCAGTTAGGTTGAGACTCTAGTGTTACAGAGGGGCAGGGACAAGAAGACTGTCCTAGTTACCTTGTCCACAAAAGTTGTCTTTTAAATGTGTTTTGTCCATATGGTGAAGTGCATTGCTGGCCTGAGAGCTTTCTAAATAGCAAGCTTCTTTTTAGGGACAGGAGCAGGTTTTACAGGTAATAACCTGAAGGTGCCACTGGGAGGATGTCTCACTGTAAAACAAGAAGTTGATGTTTAACCTCTGCCTGGTGTCAAAAGCCATTCAGTGATAGGAGCCCAACAACTTCAGATATTTCAACCTAATGTGCCATCAAGCCTCAAGGCTATCCAGTGAATAATGTCTCTTTTTTTATTACATAATGAGGCTCCTTAATAGTCTGGCAAGGAAAATTTAAAGTGGACCAGTAAAATTTCAATGTTCTGTTCATTAGAATTGGGCTATTTCCCTGAAACCTGCACCAGTAGGAATGAGAGACCAGTGCATATTTCAGCTCAGAGCAAGCCCAGAATTGTTATCCTTATTAACTTTTGGTGTTTGGAAATTATTCCTTCTTGTCTAACAAAGAAAAAATGATATAAGCCATATTTTCAGAACTATCGTTTGGGCCTGCAGACCTAAAATTTCAACGAGAAAGATACTGATTTGGAAATGGTGTTAGGTGCCTGTTTCTTTGCAATTTAACACCAAGATCTTTTAAAGAAAAATGACTGTATTCCTTTAAAATATCTATGTTTGTCTCTCTTCTTTATCTCACATTTATATTCAAATGTATCTCAAACTAAATTTATAAAAGCAATTTGTTTTCTGATTTGATGATGTAGCCTAAAATTCTTGACATGATTTCTCTGAAATCTCTAAAAGTCACTGAATTTCTCAATCCTAGTCCATTGATATTCTGTTTCTTAAACACAATCATTTAGGACAACGAAACCCTTATGTCCCTTGCATCAGTCTTTAATCTTCTTTTGGTCACCTGTCATATACCTTGATGGCAATCTGGTCTTCTATTTATCATGCCTATTAAAATATCACTTGCATTTTATATAAAGTTTTGTTGACATTTTCAGACTTCACTTTTCTTATATTGTATTACCACATTTAGCATTTAACATTCATTATTGTCTTGCATTTTCTATGTGTTAGCATTGTCTTTTAAGCTAGAGTATCAGCTGTGTTCACAGGAATCATGCTGGGCATAGAAGAGACATAGATTCATAGGAGGCTATGACCAGTTATCTGGTTCAGGCCTCTTTCTTTATGGCTGAGAAAACTGAAGCTCAATAGTGATTAATGTCTTATTTGTTATGTCTTAGTGAATTGGTGGCAGAACCAAAATGATAGAACTAATTGTTGAACTTTTTGACTATCAGTATACTACCATTTCCACCAACTTACATAGCAGCTATTCAATAAATGGTTGAAGTGTATATGTTAATTGATCAAGTGCTTATTCCTTACCTAAAGCAGTTTATTTTGATTAATTAACATTGGTTTTTGAGTAATGTTCTGGAAGAACATATATGCATGTATATATAATATGCATTGCATACTATAATACATAAAAGTATATATATATATATATATATATATACATATATAAAATTGAGGACTTTTTGACAGTTGGAAAATGGTGTTAAATTATTTAGACTTCATGAATTTTAAAACAGTATCACTTTTCTCCCATGTTTAAATATTAGGATTCATGAAAACAATGAGGTTTGCTAGGAAAATGTCATGTAAGGTGGTCATGTTAAACATTAAACATTATTACAACATTAAATGTTATTAAAGTCACAATTTAGACTGAAGATTTAAAGTAAGTGGAAATAAAATGAGCATCTGAGATAATTTTTGCTTCATTCAATGAACTTCAGTTGAAAAAGACCAGGTCCAGGAATTATTTGGAGGATTTGGGGGTGGTTCCTCTGTCACTGATTGAACATTATCCTGCAGGTTGATGTGGGCTTACATTTGGCAATTCTCATTCCATTCTTTGTTGTCACACTAAGAGCAGAGACTCTTTAGTAAAGGGTTGTTATTTTTTTTAACTTTTAAATTATTTTTACTTGAAACAATACTATACTTCACAACTGGTAAAAGATTTTGTAGTTGACTTTTAATAGTTATTGATTTGGTTCCATGCACACTCCAATGTGCATAACTTGGGGCTAATTATTGCTATATTTAACAATTCCATGCACAGAAATTTCAGTTGTAGTAAAATATTTCCCTGACCTATATTGTATAAGATTATAGATAATCTTGAGATAAATGACAGAAAAAACTACCATATTTGACAGTCATATTTTTAATGACTAAATAGGTAGTTTAGTGACTTACTTTATGTGTTGAGAATGTATATGTAGGCAACTGCCTATATAAGGCATACATGCATACCTGCTTGAAGGCAAGTACTAAATGATTTTGTTAGTAAAGGCAATATATGAAATGATAAATATGGAGCACCTGTACATGAAAATCATTTTTAAAATTCTGTATATAATGTGAAATCTAAAACACCTGGAGCCAGGAAAAAGGAATGCTGAAGTCAGAAGTCGTGGTCTAGCCTCATCACTGAGCACATGCTGTATTTCTAAGTGAAAGGCATTTGATTTGGTTCAGTCTCCTGGTATCTCTGTTCCTCTAGTTAATTCCCTTCTGAAATATAGTGTATAACACAGTTCCTCTCTGGTATTTAGCTTTCCATTACTGTAACAAATACCTGAGCTAATCAACTTAGAAAGATAAAAGGTTTCTTGTGTCTTAGTTCTGGAAGTTCTACTCTGTGACTGGTTGGCCCACTGCATAGGCTTCTGGCAGCACATCATGAGCCAGGGCTGGGGACACATAGCAGAACAAAGCTGCTTACTTCATGCCTAGGAAGAGAAGAAGGGCATGAGGTCCTGCTGTCCCCTTCAGGGGCTTCTGCCTAGTGACTGGAGACCTTCCACTAGCTCCCAACTCCTGAGGGCTCCAGCATCTCCTAGTAGCACCAAACTGGTGGGTTTTGGAAGACAAAAGAATCAAACTGTAGTTCACCCAACAAGGTTATCACAGGCAGCTGAGTTACTGCACCTGAAGTAAACACTCAGACATGAGTCGTTGCCACTGAAAGAGAGAAGGTGGCAGAAAGCAGATGCTAAAGCGCCTGCACATCTGCCATTCCCTTGACCACTGTAGAAGGTTCTCATTCATATGCCCTGCCCAAGCTATCTTGGGTCATTTCAAACCATATTTCCCTAAAAATAAGACCAGCTCTTATGTTAAGTTTTGCTCCAGAAGATGCAATAGGACTTATTTTCCAGGATTGTTTTATTTTTTCATACACAAAAATCTATATTTGTTCAAATACAGTCTTGTCACCTTTTTCTAGAACACTGTCATAGTTCTCCAAACCCTGAATTGTGGCCTGAATGACTTGAAACTCCATTTCTATGGAAACATTGGCCCCAGCCTCTCATGTCCAGAGTAGAGCTCACTTTAAATGAGCACATCTCATCCATGTAGCCTGCTTGCAGGGCATTGGCAACACAGCTGTCAGTGACTTTATCCCTTGAGTTTTTCACCCAAGTTACAACCTCTTGGAGGCCGGGCTTCACAGTTTCCATTAAGTGAAGTGTTAATTGAAGACTTAGCACACAGGCACAGCCAAAAAAATGATAGCAGTTAAGAACCATGATGGCCCACACAAAAGCAATAAAAATTTGCAGGCACCAAAATTCAGAAATGTTTACTTTATTTTATTTTATTTTATTTTATTTTATTTTATTTTTTTGTCTTTTTGAGACAGAGTCTCACTATGCAATTCAGGCTGGCCTTGAGCTCACTTTGCAGCCCAGGCTGGTCTCAAACTCTCAATGATTCTCCTGCCTCAGACTCCCAAGTGCTGGGATTACACATGTGAGCCACCATGTCCAGCTATCAGAAATGATTATTTGACATGCGTGAATTAAGTATGTCTATTACAGCACACAATGTATTGAATATTTAATATTCATATTGTAGACAACCTTGTCCAGTTGTTATTGCAAGTACATGTTATTTATGACTTAAAACAGACAGACATAGCAGAGTGAAGAATCATGCAAAGAGTAGACATAAATCACCATGAGTCCTGGTTTGGAGGTGGCAGATTTCACTTTAGGTTTACTTTACATTGAGACTAGTGAAAATGCAGTACAATCCCCATGGAAATTTTACAATATGGCTGCAAAATCTTTTCATGGCTGTGAAGTGTATTACATGTTTTAATTAAAGATTTTGAACATAAAAGACATAAACAAATACAGATTGTATAATGATGACCAAGGATGCATGCTGCATGACAAAATTAAAATAAAACAAATAAAGTAAATCTACCAGCACTGAAAAAGACACTTGAAAGTTAATCCAAGGTGCATATGCCAAAAAATCATCTGACCACAGGCTTATCCTAATAAATCATGTCCTAGAATATCTAAAGGCCGACTATTCTGACTGCAAACTGCCTTATTCTCCTGGAAAATATTTTGAGAAAACTTTTACATAATGAGAACCAGCACTACATTGAAAGACTTCAAGAAATAGAATACACTTAAAAATATATTTGTAATGCAATTCTGCATAAAATATACACAGTAAATCTTATTACTTAAAAATTTTAAAAACCACATTATCACCCTGAATAAATGTTAAAACCTCATCAAAGAAAAATGCTGATCATTTATGTATCATTAGTATAAAATTGATAAGGTTTTACTGGGGACAAGGAAGTTATTTACTAAAGTCATCCATTAAAATTTGTTCAGAAACATTCATAAGGTTGTAAATTGCTGCTTACACCATAAATATACTTTCTAATATTTAAATGGATGACAAAAGAATAATGTGAAGAGAGTGTTGCTCCAAATAAGGCCAAAGGCCCAAAAGAATTCTAATGTGGGCTCAGTAATAAACATTTTAAACAAAGGCCCTGTGTGAGTGTTCTACATTCTGAATGCCCAGTTGAAAAGAGCAGCTCTTAAAAGCAAGATCAGAAACATATTTCTGACATGTCAGAGCCTCTCTAAGTTTAGATTGTCTGTACTGATTTTTGTTTTTAGACAAGTTCCAGGCATTAACAGAAACACATATTCCTTGCAAATGAACATGTCAATCCACATAAACATTTTCTTTTGATATTTTCCTTACTTTCAAATTTAGTTATTTCAAGAAAAGATAACATATGACTTGAAGCTTTAGAAAAGTTACATTTCTAATGAAATGGGACATCCAAATAAAGATAGAAAGGTAAGTTAGTAAATGCCTACACATGTTAAGTCATCCTAAATTTAAAACTAGATTGCTTACCTAGAATTAAATTTTACCAAGATAGTGCCATTGTAACTTACTTAGAGGATGGTGGTTGATTTTCAAGTCCTTTGCATAGAAACAGAGGAATGTTGTATCTGACAACTATGTAAATAATAAGTTGCTAAGTACTAATTTAATAAAAATAATTCAAAGTACATGGTACAGTTAATTTCAGGGCCAGAGTTCTTCAAATTATTTTTATTACAATTAGTAGTTAGCAATTTGTCATTTAAACGGATGCCAGGTACAGCATTGCTCTGTTTTATGTCAGTCTCTATGCAAAGGACTTGAAAAGTAACCATCATTGTCTAAATAAGGTACAAGGGCACAATCTTAGTGAAGTTTAATTCTAAGTATCCTATCTAGTTTTAAATTTAGGATGACTTAAAATGTGTAGGCTTTCACTAAGTTATCTTTCTATCTTTATTTGGATGCCCCATTTTATTAGAAATGTAACTTTTCCAAAGCTTGAAGTCATATATTATCTTTCCTTCAAATAACTGATTTTGAAAGTAAAGAAAACATTAAAAGAAAATGTTTATATGGATTTACATGTTCATTTGCAAGGTATATGTGCTTCTGGTAATGCCTGGAACATATTTAAAAACAAAAATCAGTATACACAAAGTAAACTCACAGAGAACTTTGACATGTCAGAAATATGCTTATGATCTTGCTTTTAAGAGCTGCTCTTTGCCATTGGCCATTCAGAATGTAGAACACTCACAAAGGGTATTTGTTTAAAATGTTTACCACTAAGCCCACATTGCAATTCCTTTGGGCTTTTGGGCCTTAGTTTGAGAAATGCTTTCTTCACGTTATTCTTTTGATGTCCACTTAAATATTAGAAAGTATATTTATGGTGTAATATTTTAATATGGTGAAATGAATTGTAATATGTATTTCAGGTGTTATCTGACTAAGTAAAAAAGTTTGACTAAGGAGACAAAGCTATAATATATATGGTTTCTGCAGATTTGTTCAAAGTTGTTACTTTTTTTGGATTTCCCTTTAGACTTCAAAATCAGGGGCCCAAATACATAGTTTGGAGAGAAACAAGCATAATTAAAACACTGTACTTAAATGAGAAATTATTTTCCAGTACAGTACTTTAAAAAAACATCAGGAATATGTCTCTAGGCAACAAATTAAATGTGTTTACAAATTTGATAAACAAGAAATTGCCTCATCATTATTTAAGTCATAACATAAAAGGTAACTTTATCAACCAAAAAACTTCAATATTCTCTAGCATAGATTGTAAGAATCAAGTAAGACATCTAAATATACAAAAAAGAAATTAAAATGAACTTCCAGGCAATTATGAAATTGTGATTTGAATGCAAGCTAGTAACAAGTTTTGTCATGCAGTAAATAGAAGCATAAAGAGAATTCTTAACTGGAAGATGAGGATCAGACTCAATCTTCATACATGAAAAGCAGATTGATGTACTCAAAGCTAGAAAATTGATGTTCATCTATCTTCCTCAAAAAGTCACTGTCATCTGGAGTGAGCTGGACAGGTTCTTTAGTAAATTCAGTATCAAAATTTTCCAATCCAAATTCTCCAGAAATACTTGGTTTAAAGGGAGGAGCCACCTGCTTTTTCTCCATCATGTTCCAGTTCACATTTTTTAAAGAACAGATGCTCCTTAATATAGATGAATCCTGTCCAAGGGTGACAGCCCAATCTTAGCTCTGTGTCCTTCTGCAGAAAACCCTTGAGGACACTTATGGCTTCCTCAGACAGGTGATGTGGAATGTGAATGTCTCTTTCTATAATAGATTGCAAGAAATTTTTTATGTTTACATCAGAGTTCTCGGGGCTGCCCACAAAATGAAACAGAGGCTCTCCCACCATCATTTCGAACATCACTATCCCAAGAGTCCACCAGTCCACACTGAAACCATAGTTTTCTCTTATCATGATTTCTGGAGCAAGAAAACTGAGAGTGCCACAGAAAGTGTTGGTCTTATCTCCTGCCTTCAGTCCTTTCTCACATGAGTCATAATCTGTGAGTTTTATGTGCCCTTTAGAGTCTAGTAATCCATCACCCAACTTCAAATCCCTGTACATTAGCCCATGCTCATGAAGAAACTGGAGTGCCAAGCAGATCTCTAAGGAGCAAAACCCAGCATGTGCTTCCGGGAGGATTCCATGCTGTTGCATATGGTAAGTCAGGTCTCCTCCATTTAGGTAGTCTAGGATGAAGAATACTCTGCTTTGTGTCTGGAAGCACGAATGCAGGCCAACCAGAAAGGGGTGATCCAATGTCTTCTCCAATACTTTCTTCTCTGCCCATAGATGAACAAGGTTGTCACACTTTTTTTTTCACCACTTTCATGGCATAGATATGATGTGTTTTTACACACAAAGTAGTAGTACTTGCGTAGCTTCCTCTCCCTAATACTCGAAGAAAATCAAAGTCTTGAAGACCTAAAGAGTACAAAGCTCTGCCATTTTCCTTGCTATTATTTGCCTCATTCTCTTCATCCATTTCTTGCATACCCTCATGACTTTTAGGATTTGATGAGACTACTATCTGTGTGGGGTCTAAACTGGATTTTTTGGCATCATGCATTCATCATGCACAGAATGGTGCTTGCATTGAACTGTGATGAGTGCATGGCACTTCTTATGCACCACAAGTTTGCAGTTCATACATTTGTATACCTTGCATCCAATTCCCCCTGTCAGGTGTGAGCAGATGGCACAATTACCATACTTACTGAATCGTTTAGATTGAAAAGTGTGGCCATTAGCACAATGTACCTTTCTCCAGAAGCATGAAGCTCCATGGTAGATGGATTTATCATCTGGAGAAGGTATGTTATGACGTTCTGGTACACAAGACACCTGAGGAGGTTCTGGTACGCAAGGTATTTGAGAAGGTTTTGGCACCCAAGGCACTTCAGGAGATTCTGGTACACAGGGCAACTTAGGAGGTTCTGCTATGCAAGGCATCTTAGGATGTTCTAGAATGCATGGTACCTTAGGATGTTGTGGTATACAAGGTGTTTTAGGAGGTTTTGGTACACTCAGCACCTTAGGATACTTTAGTGTGCAAGGCACCTTAGGAGTTTCTATTACACAAGGCAACTTAGGAAGTTCTGCTACACAAGACACCTTATGATGTTCTGGAATGCCTGGCAACTTAGGATGTTCTGGTATGCAAGGTACTTTAGGAGGTTCTGGTACACTCAGCACTTTAGGATGTTCTGGCGCACAAGCAACTTTAGGAGTTTCTTTTATTCAAGGCAACTTAGGAGATCTGGCTACACAAACTTAGGATGTTCTGGAATACAAGTCACTTTAGGATGTTGTGGTACACAAGGCACTTTAGGAGGTTCTGGTACATATGACATTTTACAATGTTCTGTTAAACAAGGCACCTTGGGAGGTTCTGGTACACAAGGCACCTTAGAAGTTTCTTGTACATAAGGCACTCTAGGAGGTTCTAGTATGCAAGATACTTTAGGAGGTTCTGTTACACAAAGTGCTTTAGTATGTCATGGTACACAAGGCATCTTTGGAGAGTCTGGTACACTCAGCACTTTAAGATGTTCTGGTGTGCAAATGACCTTAGGAATTTCTGTTACACAAGGCAACTTAGGAGGTTCCACTACACAACACGCCTTAGGATGTTCTGGTATGCAAAGCATTTTAGGAAGTTCTGGTGCACAAGGCACTTTAGCTGATTGTGGTATGCAAGGCACCTTAGGATGTTCTGGTACACAAGGCACCTTAGAAGTTTCTTGTACATAAGACACTCTAGGAGGTTCTAGTATGCAAGGCACTTTAGGAGGTTCTGGTACACAAGGCACTTTAGGTGATCCTGGTACACATTCACCTGAGGAAGTTCTGGTACACAAGTCACCTGAGGAAGTTCTGGTACACAAGGTACTTTAGGAGTTTCTGTTATAGAAAGTGTTTCAGTATATTCTAGTACACAAGGGATCTTAGCAGGTTGTTGTACACAAGACACCTTAGGATGTTCTGGTATGCAAAGCACCTGAGGAGGTTGTGGTACACAAGGTAATTTAGGAGGTTCTGTTACTGAAAGCACTTTAGTATGTTGTGGTACACAGGGCACCTTAGGAGGTTCCACTACACAAGACAACTTAAGATGTTCTGGAATGCTTGGCACCTTAGGATGTTCCTATATGCAATGCACTTTAGGAGTTTCTGGTATACAAGACACTTTAGGTGATTCTGGTACACAAAGCACCTTAGGAGGTTCTGGTATACAAGGCACCTTAGGAGGTTCTTGTATGTAAGGCACCTTAGGATGTTCTGGTATGCAAGTCACCTTAGGATGATCTCATACCCAAGACACTTTAGGAGGTTCTGATGCACAAGCAAATTTGGGAAATTCTAGTACACAAGGCACCTGAGGAAGTTCTGGTACACAAGGTACTTTAGGAGTTTTTGTTACAGAAAGTGCTTCAATATGTTGTGGAACACAAGACACCATAGGAGGTTGTTGTACACATGGCACTTTAGGATGCTCTGTTATACAAGGCACCTTGTGAGGTTCTGGTACATAAGGCACTACAGGAGGTTCTGGTACACAAGGCAATTTATGATGTTCTGGCATGCAAAATACCTTAGGATATTCTGGTATGCAAAATACCTTAGGATGTTCTGGTATGCAAAGCACCTTAACATCTTGTGGTACATAAGGCACTTCAGCATGTTCTGATACACAAGGCACCTTAGGATATTTTTGTACACAAGATGATGTGTGAATTAACAGCTCAGAATCTGTATTAAGCTCAGAAAACATAAATCCATCTTCGAATTCTAACAGTGGTAATGTATTGTGTGGGTATCTTTTCTCATCTACACATTTTGTGGTGAGATGTTTATTATCAAATAAACAGTTGTCTAGAATTTCATTGCCCTCAGAAGAAAAAGAACTCTCAAGACTTATTGTTTTCGTATCCCTTCCTATAAGCTGGGCCTGTCAGGAGGAGGTGTGGGCCATGGAGGTACTTGGGAAGAAGGAGCCATAGAAGGGTTGGTCATGCAGGAAAACTGGCATGAAGGGCTTGATGGACGAGGGTGGCCTGACTGCCTGCTCTGACCACACGGAATGGAGTTTGGCACCATTTCCTGCCAAGTAATTCTCAGTATTGGCTCAGCCCAGCTGGTAATATTGTAGGTTTTTTAGTGTCTCTTGGGGGCTGGACACTGTGACTTTGGTTTCTACCCCTGGACACCCTTTGTCTATCTAATTTTACTGGGGCTGGCTCTGGGGAGACCTGCCTAGAGCTGCTGGGTATCTCAGGACCTGTTGAAACTTTCCCATGGATCCTTTGAGTTTCAGTTTCATTGGTATCTGAACTGAAGGAGTTTTGGGATGGGTTCCTTGCTGTTGGTAGGTCACAGGTGGTTGGTCTTGGGGAGACCGTCTTTGGGCTGGCTGTGACAGGTGGGTGTCTTTTGTATCATGATCTGCAGCATGTGGATGTTGTCAGGCATCTTCTAAATCTTTCACAAATACTTTCTCTGCCTGGGTCCTGAGGTTGCAGCCTCAGGATGCAGAGAAACAGCTCAGCATGCTCGCAGCTGAGTGTCTCCAGGCAAATGAGCTGGGGAGGAGGCTGGTATTGGATTGTGAAGTCTTCTACAAGAGTTCCAAGTTCTGTTTGGTCATGTTGCCAGGAAGTGAAGTCCAATAACTTATGGTCAAATAACTAATAAGGAAGTCTATGGCCCAACTTTTTCATGCTAAGTAAATCAGGGGCTAGTTATTTTATTATTTCTAAGTATCTGTGAATCTACTTATCTATCA
The DNA here is from genome assembly GCA_004027455.1 of Hydrochoerus hydrochaeris. Classification (NCBI taxonomy): domain Eukaryota; kingdom Metazoa; phylum Chordata; class Mammalia; order Rodentia; family Hydrochaeridae; genus Hydrochoerus; species Hydrochoerus hydrochaeris. The sequence continues at coordinate 19,491 of PVLA01013928.1, read as the reverse complement.
CCTGCCTATTAAGTTTTTACTTTTGCATTTTTGATGTTTTTACCTTGCATCTGCACAATGAACTACAGATATGTCCACAGATATTCTCTCTGGATACACACAAAGGGTCTCCCTAAGTCACAAAATTGGTCAGGTTGGACTCTATCTTGTGATCTCCTTACCTCAGTTGCCCAGAGTGCTGGGATTATAGTCATACACCATCTGCCTCATTCAGCATGCTATATAGAAACAGCAAATCTGGGGAAACTGTGTACATTGATAGTTCTCACAGTGATGGGAGGTCTTTTCCATGTAAAAAGGCCTTTTTCTGAAATATAGTTCTGGAGATTTGAACCTAGAGAGCCATGAAATTTTAGAATGCTTTTCTTTCCTATCAACATTTCTATTTCATTAAGTAGTCCCGAGACTTTCTAGAAATTTCCACAATAATTTTCCTTAAGAGATAAAAATGTGCAGCTGGGGATTTAGCTCCATGGCATAAGCACCCACTTGGCAAGTGCAAGATCATGAGTTTGATCCCTGGTACCAAAAAAAAAAAAAAGAGAGATAAAAATATTTTTTTCAACATATAACATCTGGGGGTGGTGGTAGTGGCTCCATAGCAAGTTGTAGCTTTGAGGTGCACACACACGATTATTCAATTCTAGCTAATGAAATTAATACCAAAGTGCAGTGCTCAGTATGGTCACATACTGTATTTCCCCCCAAATAATACATAACTAGAATGACCCAACTGGAACCTCCCCACTGCTCATCATCACCATGGTGCTGACCAGGATCATGCAGAAGATTATACATCAATACTTTCTTGTTCCATGGCTACTCTGTAATGGTATGTAAACAAGGACAGGCTGTAGGGGCTGTCAACTATTTTCTGATTAGGTCTTATTTTCTGGAAATCATAGAGTGGAGCAAGACAACATGTGGTGATGACATGGCAGACAATCTTTGTAATCACCCCAGTGGTGATAATGAGCATGTACATACAGCATTTCAAACATTCCTTTTGGCCACTTGGAACCATTTCCTGTCCTCCTATCCCAATCAGGACATGCACTATCTTTCCCAAGTGGGTAGTATACATTTTCTTTTTTTTATTTAAAGAGAAAAAAAAAAGGAAAAGGGTAGAAATGATACAGAATTTAAAAAAGATAAACAGTAACAAGTCACTAGTTGATAAATTACATACTGTCCTCTTAGAAATAGTTGCTCAAGTTACAAAAGTAAAGCTACAAAGTAGACATTCAAGTGGTGAGACTGTAAATGGCTATGCATGCATGAGTCTTTACATGTATTTATATCCTTTCTGTATTAGAGGGAAAAACAAAACATAGCAAGAGAAAACAAAACAAATTCCTCTAAGAACATGAAACCAAAAAGTCATATAAAACAACAGTACAAGGTGATCTACATTGGTTACTATGTTGTCTCTTGTTATCTTCAATAGAATTGTCTATATCATCAGGCATATTTGGATATAGCAAATATGGATATAGAAATTGGATATAGAAAATTGAATATAGTAGTACATAACAATATTAGTAAAAATAAAACATTGTAGACAATGTAAAACTTCAAAGGCAGATAATAATCAAACCAGAATGGGTGTCCTAGTGAATCTTGTCATCTTCAGTACAGTTGCCTATACTCTCAGACTTGATAGTATCAATCATAAAAGCTTTGAATAAAATCTGTCAATACAAAGCAGCAATCTAACAAAGCAGATTCAATTAAGATCAGTGTTGGTAAAACAGTAAGTTATACAGAGCTTCAGATTAAGTTAATAGGAAATTAAAGATGATTACCATACTATATCCTGCTATTTTTGGGATAACTGCCCTCAAATCTAGTACAAGTAGACAAACTGGAACAGAATATAATCCATCTTGGCAGAGTGCTATGAGCAATGTGGGTTTTAAATCCTGGTACACTATTAACAATATTCTCTGCCTTCTGTTTTTAGACCATTCTTCCCCTTTCACTCCCACAGGGTGTTGTGCATTTTGGGTCCCACCAACTCCCTCAATTTTTAGATTGAGGGGGCAAACCTGATATTTACCTAAGTGGTTCCAAACCTTCTTGCTCCTGGATTTGATCTCAAGTTGTTTTCCTTTATCTACAAAAACCTCAAGGTTTTTCTTTCAGTATAGCTGAATAGTTCTCTACTGCACGTAAATATCCTGTCTTTGCATCCTATCTGCAGGTGGTGGTTGAGTTGCCCCTATTTCTCTCTGGCTCCATGTCACATAAAGCATTGTTTTCTTATATTTGATTTTCCATCCATAAACCCTCTCTCAGGTTGATTATATTTCCTATACAGAGTATCTTGATGGACCCTACCTCCTGATCTACTCTGTCTGTATTTTATTTTAGTGTATCAAGGCCATCTATGTTAGAGATTATAGCCAACCTTCTCTGCCTTATTTCTCCTATGCTATTTTTCTGCCTTTTTTTGTCTAGTTTTCTCCTTCATTCTACTGCCTTCCCCACTCACTGAGGCCTTTCTGCCACTGTTCCTAAAATCCTGGTATTTTTTTTCTCTCTCTCTAGAATGCCCTTCAGTATTCTCTGTAGGGTTGGATTGGTGGCTACAAATTCCACCAGTTCCTCTTTGTCATGGAAGCATCTTGTTTCTCCATTAATTTCTAGTGACAGTTTTGCAGGGTACATCAATCTGGGCTGGAAGGTACTTTCTTTCAGGGCTTGGAACGCTTTGTTCCAAGTACTTCTTGATCTGATATTCTGTGTTGAGAAGTCTGCCCTGATCTTGATGGACTTTCCTTTATATGTGATCTGTTTCTTTTCTCTGATGGCTTTTACTATTCTATTTTTATATTTAATTTCTGGTATCTTGATTATTATATGTCTGGGTTTATCTCTGTTTTGGTTGTAGGTGGCCAGAGTTCTGTATGCCTCATATATCCAAATATCATTTTCTTTCCCTATGCTTGGGAAGTTTTCTTTAATTATTTCCATGAATAGTCTTTGTAATTCACTGGTTTTTATTCCTACTTCTTCATTCACATTTCTTATTCTTGAATTATAGATTCTCTTTTCCTTTTCTATCCTTTGTATTGTTCCTGCCTGTTTCCTTGTTATTTTTAAGAGACCTTTCCTTTCATGATCACACATTGCAAACTTGTCTTAAAGTTTTGATAGTCTATCCTTAGTTTCTTTTAGGATGTTTTGCCAGCTTTCAATAGAGTTTTTAATTTCCTGGTAATCTCTTTGAATCTGCTTCATGTATTCTAAATTTTCTTTATATTCTTTATCAAAGGTTTCTCTCCTTTTTTGTGTTCCTCTTTTCTTCTGTCTGTGCCTTCTTGAGAGGTGCTTAACATTTCTTTTACTAATCTACTTATATCTTGCATTACCTGATTTAATATTTCAGTTTTAAACTCATCTACAAGGTCCCAAAGATATCTCTTAATGTCCATTGAAGTTGTGTCTAATGTTGCATGTTTGCTGCCCTCAGTCTCTTTTGTATTTCCTTCTCCTGGATCAGTGTTCTCAGGTTTTTGGCTGGGAGCTTTTTCTTGTTGTTTCTTATCATGTTTTTGGTTTCTTCCACACAGGTGTATAGTGGAGATCCTAGCCCCTTTCCTTGTTGGTTATGGTTCTTTTGAAGCATGCTGGTGAGGGATTTCTGCCCTCTCCTGTTTGCTTTTTGTCATTGAGGTGTAGGCAGGGGCTGTGTATGTTGACTTCTCCCCACTGGGCCAATCAACCTTAGGGGGCCTTCACGCAGTTAGTGTGTGCTATGTGTTGGGAGTTTGTGATGGCCCTTTGGGTCCTGGCCAGAGGTTTGACCCAGGCCAAGCAGATCCCACCAATCTGCTCTGAGAAGGGATCAACCAACTGAAGTCATTGTCATTCCTAGTTCAGGCTCCACCTGCCCAACTCCAACATGTCATCCAGTTGGTTACCCTCCTCCTGTGGGGGTGTCTTATTCCCAGTTCTCACTGTATGGTCCCCTCAACGGCTCTGCTCTCCATTGGGCTCACCTACCTCTATCTTCAGCACAACAGGTCAGTCACAGTGGTGTGATTTTGGATGCTCTGGGGGGTCATGGCTACACAAGTCATGAGTTCAGGCCACTCTGGCTGGTCATGGCTTCAGGCGGTCATGGCTCCAGCAGATAGTGGCTCCAATGGGTCGTGGCTCCAGTGGGTGGTAGCTGCACTAGTCGAGAGTTTAGGCCACTACAGCATGTCACAGTTCAAGTGGGTCACAGCTTTGTGAGTTGCAAGTTCAGGCTCTTCTGGCCAGTCCCACAATTGGCACAAATTCAGGCAGCTGGAGAGTACTGTGGCCACAAATCTCAGCTTCTGCAATTGTATCTCTGGGACTGTGTGTTTGATCAGCTCTTTTACCTTTAATTTCTTCCTGGGTCAAGAGGATCCATCTCATTCTGTCTGGACCTCTCCATGGTGCCCTATTCTGGCATGAGTGGTCTCTTTCAGAGAGGCTGAGTATCTTGCTGCTTATTGATCCACCATCTTTAACACTCCCCTCATGCATTTTCTAGATGTGAGGGAACTATAATCATTCAGGAAATAGTGTTTTTTAAAGAGCTTCTTCACTCAGTATAACTGCACTGATAGGAGAGAACAGACCCAGAGTGACCCTTCACTCTCCCAACATGAGTAGAACATGCAGGAGGAACAGCGCCTACCAACATGAGAGTCATTCTGCATGGAGCAGTGGTGAACCACCCCAAAAGGTCCCACAAGTGCAGCAAGACCACCAGCTTTAATCTTAATGATATATCTCATTGAAAGCACAGAGCCCATAGACTATGAGATTTTAACAACAGTGTGTTAATAAATGTTTAATAACCAACATATATGTGCATGTATGTATATGTATTACATGCACACATATGTGTATTACAAACTGTGGTGTTGTAAAGGGCATGTAAAATACAACTTATAAAGAATAATAACATAGTGCTCATTCCAATGAATTCTCAGAATGGTTTTTATATTTTTGAATACATAGTTGACCTATGTTCACAACTGACAAACTTGTATAGTTCCAACACAAGTGCTGGGTGATACTTTTCTCTATGTTAAATAGCAAGAGAAAAAGAGAAAAGTTCAACTATCTGAAGACTTACGTCAGTATGTTACTTGTTCCTCCATAATGTGAGTCATTTTTTTGCTGAATGTAATAATGATGGTTTTGGGTAGGAGAAGAACATTTCCATTTTGTGGGCAACTCAAAACATGACAGTTACAGACAGGGCATATTTTTAAATTAAGCTCATTTTAAGCATTATTTTTCATTTTCTTAAGATTGTAGTGCATCAGTGAAACTGTAAGTCAAGTGCTGGTGTGAAGCATGTGATTTTTATGGTATAAAACTTCTACCAGGCCTGGGAATATAGACCAGTAGTATAGCACTTGCCTCACAGATGTGAGCCTCTGGTTCCACCCCCAGCCCCACAAGTGAACAAACATACAATCTCTTACCATGGTCTTTTTAAACTATCAGTGTGAAATGACCAAATGTGAAATGGGAAGAGATGACCAGTAGTACATTTTACAGCATTTATACCATAGAGGAATAAAATAGATAAGAATAGTCTTGAGAACAAAGATAATAATAAAAATATGGTAGTGTACATGTGAAATCCCAGCACTCTGTGAGGCTGCAACAGGAGAATTTTAAGTTCAAGTCTAGCCTGCATAACTTAGTAGCATGCTTCCTCAAAAATAAAAAAAAAAAAAGGCTAGGGATGTAGCTCAGTATGAAGGGTGGTACTGGGGAATGAGGTTGGATAGAAGACTCTGCATGTCTCTGGTCACCAGCCATTTGAGTCACCCCAGCCATTCAGTCTTCACAAGCATTGTTACCATGTCCTAATCTCACTTTGACCACATAATCTCTGAATGTGATAAAGTGAGTGGTTTTACAGCACTTAGGAGTATTTTGTCACCAGCAATGGAATTGGCCTTATAGAAACAAGGGCTAAACTGAAGCAGGTCCTGGGCAGTCCAGCAAAGAGGGAATCCCTCAAAGATCATAGCTGGTGGATGCTGTTAAGACTTTGACCCCATTTATAATGTTTATAACACTTTCATTTATTCAACAGATAGAAAATGTAGTATCCAGTGAGTGCTAGTGTGTGACAGGTACTATGCAGAGTTGGATAAAATCTTTGTCCTTGGGTGTTTATCATTTAGTGGAGAAAACAAACAATGTGCAAGACAAGTCAACTGTGTTAGATCAGGCCTGAGGAGAAGAAGAAAGGAGACCACGAAGAGGAAATGCAGTGTCAGAGGTGAGGCTGGACCTTCAGAAATGATGGTCAGGAAAGGCCCCTTGGAGAAGGTGACTTTAATAAAGTCCTGTTTTGGAAAGGCCCTGGCTGGGCTCCACCAGGCTCCACCTGGCTGTCCCCTCCTCAGCACCTGCACTTGCCAGCTGCTCATATCCAGTCACCTAGAGAGGCCTCAGGGCAACCTTAGGGACCAGGAGTTTGGGCATCTCCAAAACATTGCGCAGCAGCCTGTTCAGTGGGAACTCCCTCACTACAGGGCAATTGGCAGCAGGGTACAAAACGAAAAAGAGGATAAGACTGTTCAACCCAGCAATGCTTCTTTGTATTGGAAGGAAATGATACAACACAGAAAATAAACCATTTGGACAAAGATGCAATAATTATAGCAGTGTTACTTATAATACTTAAATAAAAACTGAAATTTGAATTGCTAAATAATTAGAAGTAGGATAATAATAATGACTTTTAGCAATTATTATGTGCCAAGCACTGGGCCAAGAACTTTATTTGATTCTCTCACTTCTCCCTCATAAAATCTGTATGAATTAGCACTGTATTATCCCCATTTCTTTATTTAAAAAAAAAGCTTGTTCAAGGTTAAACCTGAGGAGATAGCAAGTGATCAGTATTTTATTACCTTTATGTCATTTCAGTAATCTGATTTTGATTAAATTCCTTTTAACTTCTTTAAACCTGATATCATCAAAAATAAAATGAGAATAAGAACAATATTATAGGACTGACAAAATTTAAGTCCCGTTTGTGTGAAAGCTATGTAGTGAACTCTAAAGCAGTATTGAAATGAAAAGTATTTACAGCCACCCAAATGATAAATCTGAGCAGTGTATGTGATGGTCCCATTCTAGCCTATTCTGCATGCCAAATTTAACAGCTGAATTTTTGCATTTTAGGCAATAGGGAATTAACAATTTTTAATCAGGGTGTTGCGAGGAGATCTGTGTTTTAATGTTGTTTTACAGCCCAACATTACAAGATTGTCTCAGGATTACAAAACTGGAACTTTAATTCCAGATCCTCAAGTTTTAGAAGCAGTCTCTTGGAAACCCTGGTGTGATTGATCCAGATGGCAGAGAGAACTTAGGGAAGGGTGGCCTGGGCAGCACTGAAGCAGCAGTGTCCCTAACCTACTAACTTGCTGCAGGAGAGGTGGGGTCCCACCCTGAACAGTTACGGCCAGCAAAGTTGAACCCTGATGAGAATTATTGTAATATGAAGTGTACTCTTGGGTATTGACCATTTGCTGTTTATTACAATGGCAGAAGGAGCAGTGACTTCTAGAAAAGGGACAGAGAGCTATACAGACTTGAAATGCTCAATTAAGGTGTTTCTAATATGAAAATTATCCTCTTAAATAAAAATCCATTTTAGTAATTGGCATTCCATTGTACAAAAGGAAATTATAAAATACATTAAATTAACATAGCAAGAGACCATAAATTATTCCTAAAAAACACATTCCCTGGAGGCAGACATAAACAATTAGCCATAAGGTTGTCCTTCAGTTAATAGTACGTTTGCATTATAAGTTTCAAGCTTTAAAATATGATACCTTCCTGGGAAGTAGGTTAACAATCTTATTTAAATAGGAAAGAAGCAGAGATTTGCCAGTAAACAGGGCTTTCCAGCACTGGATAATAACCATTTTCTATATGACTCAAGTCCTAAAGTAAATCTAGTTCTAAGAAATGTTTGTCAGTTTCAGAGCAAACTAGTGCTTTGTACCTTGTGTAAGGAACATTCTCTTTTGCTTTTTTGGTAAAATAATCCTTTTTATTATTAACAGGCTGTTAAATCTCACGTGTTACAATCTGACTAAAGAGAGAAGTAACACAGCTCAGATTTGAGGGCAGAGTAACTAGGATACTAACATTTTTGCATTCAAACAGGCTTACTCCTGAATTCTTGGATTCCAGGTGAACTGAGATCTTAGGAAAACCAAAATTATTTTGTAGAATGATATTGGAAGAATTTAATGATGCATAATGTGATCAAGTATACCATAACATTTGATTTATGAAGCATATTCCTTGTAATAATTGCAAAATGCAAGTGGTATTTTTTGTGTTTGTTTTTACTTTTGGTATGAATTAAATATAATGCAGCTTTCAATATAATTTAAAGTTTTTTTAGTTTTATAAAATAAGATTACATTTGAATCATCTTGATGTAACATCCAAATTCACATATTATTAAAATTGTCCTTTCTTCTGCAAAAAATTGCTATATTTGTGGGTCATTTTTCATGAGAAATCCAAGGCACTTCTTAAGTTTTTCTCCCCTGATAGCTATGGTAAACATTCAGCAAAGGTCATCAATATAAACATTTATATATAAATAAGAATATTTGCCTGTTCGACAAAGTCATCCTGGCAATTTCTCATTACCAGTGCTGCCCATTAGACTCTAGAACCAGCTTTAGTCCCATCCATGGAGTGGCTCATGTGGCTGTTGGAATTACTTGATGCAGTGCTTTTTACCAAGAATAGACCTGGACTTGTTTCTCAGTTCCCAATGGTGAAAGCAGAATATAGGTTGAAAATTTAAACAATTTAGTAAGAATATGTGGATCAAGGGAAATTACAATAGCTTAACTTATACTAGTCAAGCACAAATTCATGTGCTCACCAATGTGAAATGGACTTTCCTTTTTGATTTTGTTTAAACTCATTTGGGAGGACCAGCCAGCATCCTTCCCTGTAAGGAGAGTTTACATAAGCATGTCCATGTTACCTTAACCATAGGCTCTGCTCAACTGGAACACTCCATAATGAAAAAAAAGAAATACACTATATTGTTACTTTTAAGTAAATGATCCATTTCCCAAAACTTTTATTTCCCCTGCATTGGTATATATATCATGATTTTTGCATCAATTTGAAAGAATCCATCTTATTTGTTGTAAGCTTGCCCAGTTCATTTTGAGTTAAATGGTCTTGTATAACACTATATACAATTCATGTTCCACTGTCAGACTTAGCTCAGTACCATTTTATAGTGCTCATCTATTTGCAGTCTTCCTCATCTCAGCTCTGAGAATCTTGCAAACTAACTCTTAGGGAGATATGTGCATAATTCTTTATGAAAATATTTTATGTGCATATATATGCATATTTGTCAAAATGCTTACATATAAAGCATTATATTTCCCAAATAAATGACATATTCATGAGAGTGAAAAACCAATGAAGTCACATAACTACTACATTTCTTAATATTTAAGTTACTTTCATTTGGTCCTTTCCATAATTAGGAAAAAAAAACAAACAGTACTTGTTGTTCTTAACTAATAGCTTTATGTGTTCCTGGGTTTAGCTTAGTTGGCTAAGGCCCCACTCTGTAAACATGAGGTTGTGAGTTCCAACCCAGAGGCAGAAAAAAAAAAAAGACTAATAGCTTTGCTGCTCACAAATCAAAGATTCATGAAAATCTATTACTAGAACTTCTTGTTAGTTTAGCTGTCTATTTAGAAAACCCCCAAAGGCTGGGGATTTGGCTCAGTGGCATAAGAGCCTGCTCAGCAAGCACAAGGCTGTGAGTTTGATCCTACTACCAAAAAACAACAAAACAAAACAAAAGCCAAGAAAACAAAACAAAACAAAAAACCATTTAGAAACCCCTACAAAAGTAAATGTTGATTGTTTCACTGTTAAAATTCTTTTTTTTTTTTTTTATCGGTGCCGGGAACCAAACTCATGACCATGTGCTTGCAAGGCAGGAGCTTATGCCACTGAGCTAAATCCCCAGCCCCAAAATTCTTTTAAACTTTATATAACTGTATTACTCCTAAAATTCTTCATTTTTGAAACATACACTTTTTAATTTTATTTTACAGAGAATAACACAAAAAAGGATAGAATAAAGCAGATTAGAACAAAACAATGAAAGCAACAAAGCATTTCACAACAAGAAAGTTGGATACCAACAGTAGCTACCATAATATCTCCTTCTTTGAAATAGTTGGGCATAGCTTCACACACAATAATATCAAAAACAACAAAAAAGAGTAAAAGCATTCAAGAGAATGAAACTATTACAAGGCATTCTGAAGCAAATAACAGGAGATTAACAATGGCTACTATACTATCTTATTTTCCATTAAAAATGTATTTATACTATCATACATATTAAAATACAATAAGACACAACATGATAGAACCAATGGAAATAGAAGAACAAAAGAATGGTAGGACTTCAAAGCAAGATGATATTAAATTAAGGGCCAGGGATTTAGCTCAGTTGCGGAAGTGCCTGCCTGGCAAGCATGAGATCGTGAGTTCAATCCCTGGTACAAAAAAAAAAACTGATATTAAATCAGCAATGGCTGCCATAATGTCTTGTTTTCTTCAAAGTAGCTATTCATACCATCACACATATTAAGATCAAACAAAACAGAATAAAACCATTCCAACCAATGAATAAAAACTTTACAAAGTCTTCAAAGAAATATAATGGGGAATCAAATTACCATAGAATCTTATGTACTCTTACCATTTTTTACACTAGGGAGACTGTGGTATTTATAACTGTGTGTTTATTTTGCTCATGAGTATGGTCTCAAGTTGCATCCATTTATTTATAAATATCTCAATGTGAACATTCTTTATAGCTGAGTAGCACTCCATTGTATTTAAGTACCACCGTTTTTTTATCCATTCCTCAGTTGATGGGCACTTAGGTTGTTTCCAAGATCTGGCTGTTACAAATTGTATCACTGTAAACATGGGTGCACATATATCACTGTGGTAAGATGTTTTCAGTTCTTCTGGAAATATGCCTAGGAGTAGAATAGCTGGGTCAAATGGGACCTCCAACCTCAGCTTTTTGAGGAATTTCCAGACTGACCTCCACAGTGGTTGCACCAGTCTACACTCCCACCAACAATGCAGAACAGTTCCTTTTTCCACACAGCTTCTCCAGCATTTGTTGTTGGTAGTTTTGTTGATCCTGGCCATTCTTTCTGGAATGAGATGGAATCTCCGTGTGGTTTTAATTTGCATTTCTCTAATGACCAATGATGTTGAACATTTTCATGTATTTATTTGCCATTTGTATTTCTTCTTCTGAGAACTGTGTGTTCACCTCAAATGGCCATTTTTGGATTGGGTCTTTGAATTTTGGGAGTTTGATTATTTTTAATTCTTTATAAGTTCTAGACAGAAGTCCTTTGTCTGATGGACACTTCACTAAGATTTTTTTCCCAGTTTATGGGTTTCCTTTTCATGCTGCTGGAGATTTCTTTTGATATGCAGCAACTCTTTAATAAGAGGTAATCCCAGTTATTGGTTATGGGAAGTATTTCCCATGCAGTTTGGTTCTTGTTCATGAATTCTCTACCTACCCCTATGTCTTCAAGATTTTTACCTACTTTGTCTTTGAACAGATTTAGTGTTTCTGTTTTAATATTTAGATCTTTGATCCATTTAGATTTCAGTTTAGTACATGGTGAGAGGCATGAATCTAGTTTTAGTTTTTGGCATATGGATAGCCAGTTTTTCTAGCACCATTTATTAAAGAAACTATTGTTCTTCCAGTGCACATATTTGGCCCCTTTATCAAAGATCAGGTGGCTGAGTGTGCTCATATTTGTATCTTCTAGTCTGTTCCATTGATCTTCAGGTCTGTTTTTATTCCAGTACCATGTTGATTATATTGCAGTAGCTTTGTAGTATAACTTCAGGTCAGGGATTTTGATGCCTCCTGCCTTGGCTTTGCTGCTTAGACATGCCTTTGCTATTCTAGGTCTCTTCTTGTTCCAGATGAATTTTAGGAGTGATTTCTCTAGATCTATGAGGTATGTTAGTGGTATTTTCATTGGGTTTGCATTGAATCTGTATAACAATTTTGGGAGAATGGCCATTTTCACAATATTTATTCTTCCTATACATGAATAAGGGATGTCTTTCAATTTTCTGAGATCCTCTTCAATTTCTTTTTCAGGATATTATAATTTTCCCTGTATAGCTCTTTTACTTTTGTTAGATTAATTCCTAAATATTTCCTTTTTTTGGATGCTAGTGTGAACGGTGTGGCTTCTCTTATTTCTCTCTTGGTGAATTTGTTGTTAGTGTATGGGGATGCTATTGATTTTTGAGTATTGACTTTGTATCCAGTTACATTGTTGAATTTACTTATTATACCTAGGAGTCTTTTCATGGAGCTTTGGGGGTCTTCTATGTAGAGTACCATGTTTTCTGCAAATAATGATAGTTTAACTTACTCTTTTCCTATCTTTACTCCTTTTATTTCTCTTTTTTGTCTAATTTATCTGGCTAATATTTCCAATACTATATTGAATAGGAGCAGTGATGAGGGACATCCTTGTCTTGTACCTGATTTTAAGGTAAAGGCTGTCAGTTTTTGGCCATTTAATATGACTCTGGCTTGTTGGTTTGTCATACATGGCCTTTGTCATATTGAGTTAGAGACCATCTACTCCAGTTTCTGTGAGGTTCTTATCATGAATGGGTGTTGGAGCTTATCAAAAGTTTTTCTGTATATATAGAAATTATAGTGCAATTTTTACTTTTGGCTCTATTGATATGGTCAATTACATTTATTGATTTACAAATGTTGAACCATCCCTGAATGCCTGGGATGAATCCCTCTTAGTCATGGTGTATAATCTTCTGGATGATTTGTTGCATTCTGTTTGCCAATATTTTATTGAGAATTTTTGCATCTATATTCATTAGAATATAGGGAGATTGGCCTGTAGTTCTCTTTTTTAGTTGGGACTTTTTCATGTTTTGGTACTAGATTAATATTTGCTTCCAGGAATGACTTAGGGAGAATTGCTTCCTTTTCAGTTTCATTGAAGAGTTTGAAGAGCATAGGCATTAAGTCTTCTTTGTATTTCTTATATTTCTTGTAGAATTCTGCAGTGAATCCATCTGGGCCTGGGCTCTTCTTTGTTGGTAGGGACTTGATTACATTTTCAATTTCATTAATTTGGTTATTCAGCAGTTTTACATCTTCTTGATTCAGCTTTGGTGGTTCATATGTTTCTAGGAATCTGTCCATTTCTTTTATGTTATAATCTATGAGAGTAGAGACTTTTAAAATAGGGGTTGATCTGTATTTCCACAGAATCAGTAGTGATTTCATCTTTTTCACTCCATATTATATGAATTTGAGTCTTTTCTTTCTTTTTTTAAATTAGGTTGACTATGGGCTTTTCAATTTTATTTATTCTTTCAAAGAACCAACTCATTGATCCATTGATTATTTGTATTGTTTTCTTAGTCTCTATTGCATTAATTTCTGTTCTGATACTTATAATTTCCTCCCTTTTTTGGCTTTTGGCTTGGGTTGCTCTTCTTTTTCTAAATATTTGAGGTGTAGAATCAGGTTGTTTATTTGTATTCATTCTGTTTTCCTAATGTGGGAATTCAGTGCAATAAATTTTCCTCTGAGAACTGCTTTCATTGCATCCCACAGATTCTGGTAAGTTGTATTTGTATTTTCATTTGCTTGTAAAAATTGTTTAATTTCTTCTTTAATTTCCTCTGTGACCCATTGATTGCTTAATTTCCATGTGTTTGTGGGGTCTTTGCAGTTTCTTTTATCATTAGTTTCTAGTTTCATGGTGCTATGATCTGATAATAATGGGATAATTTTTCTTTTGCATTCACTTAAATATGTTCTGTGGTCTAGTATATGGTCTATTTTAAAGAATGTCCCATGTACTGCTGAGAAGAATGTATATTCTGATGCTGTTGGATGGAACACTCTGTATACGTCTATCAAGTCCATTTGTTCATAGGTGTGATTCAGTTCTCTTATTAATCTGTCCCTTTGTGTCAATGGCATGTTAATAATTGTGTTATTGCATATTTGATTTTTCATTTCTGTTAATACTTGCTTTGCATAGCTGGGTGCTCTGGAATTTGTTTCATATATTTAAGAATGTTATCTCTTCATTTTGAAATTTTCCCCTATCTAGGATATAGTGACCTTCTTTATCTCTTCAGGCCATTCTTGGTTTGAAGTTCACATTGTCTGCAAAAGAATAGCTACCCCTGCTTTTTTTTTTTTTTTGAGTTCCTGTTGCATGAAGTATTGTTTTCCAGCCTTGGACTTTCAGTCTATGAATTTCCATTTGGGTTGGATGGGTTTCTTGTAGACAGCATATGGTTGTATGTTCTTTCTTGAGCCATTCTGCCAGTCTGTTTCATTTAATTGGTGAATTGAAACCATTTACATTAAAGGTTATAATTGTTATATATCATTTTATTCTTGGCATGTTATCTTTCTGCTGTTGTATCTTTACCTTTCCATTCTGTTTAATTCTCTGGCTTGGTTAATGTTTTTTTCCTATGTGTATCTAGAATGTTTTTGAGTATTCCTTGCAGGGTTTGTTTGGTGATCATGAAGTTCTCCAGCTGTTCTTTGTCATGAAAGTATCTTTTTTCTCCATCCATTTTGAAGGACAGGTTTGCAGGATACATCAGTCTGGGTTGGAAGTCATTTTCCTTTAGGATCTGAAATATTTCACTCCATGCTCTTCTTGACTTCATTGTTTGTGCTGAGAATTCTTCTGTGATTCTGATAGGTTTTCCTTTATAGGTGATCTGTCTTTTTTCTCTAATAGTTTTAGTATTCTGTTCTTATGGTGGATTTCTGGGATGGTGATTATTATATGTCTGGGTGTAGTTTTATTTTGGTCATGGCTGTTTGGAGCTCTATATGCTTCACTAATCTGTATGTCAGTTTCCATTCTCACGTTTGGGAAATTTTCAGCTATTACTTCTGTAAGTAGCCTCTTGATATCATTTGTGTTGTCCCCTTCTTTTTCATTTATCTCTATTAATCTTATGTTGTTTTTCTTTGCATCATCTTGAAACTGTTGGATTATTATTTCCTGATTACTTGTAATTTTTAAAAGATCTTTCCTTTCCTGTTCACTAGCTACAATCTTATCTTCGAAGTCTGAAATTCTATCTTCACGTATGTTGAGGTGGTTTTTGCAACTTTCAATAGAACTTTTGATTTCATGTATATCTCTTTCAATGTGCTTCATATATTCTGTTTGTTTCTTATACTATTCATTCAGGGATTCTACCTGTTTTGTTTGCTCCTCTAATTTTTTAGCTGTGTCTTCTTTAGATGCATTCACTATTTCTTTCACTTCTTTTATCATTTCTTCTTTTACCTGGGAGAGTATTTCTGATTGGAGTTCCTTCATAGCTTTCTGTACTTGCTTCTTTACTTCAGTTGATATCATTTGAGGTATTTCAGGTGTATGACTAGTATTTTCTTCTATGTATGTGGCACCCAGGCTTTCTTGGGTTGGGCTGGAGGTTTGAGATTGTATTTTGTCTTTTGTTTTCTCATTTTTCTATATATCCATGTTTTGAGTGATGTTCCAAAACTTTCCCTTTGTGTGTTGGAAATTACCTCCTGTGCCCTTAGCTCCTGGGACTCAAGGGTCTTGGTGCCCCTGCTTGAATAAAGGTCACTGGCCATGGTCCACTCAAGCCCATGAAACTTCTCCAGCCTAGTCCAGTGTCCTAAGGGGCTGGTTGGGCACACAAGCACCAGGAGTGATACCCAAGACTCTCCTGGGTCAGCACCAGTGAGCTGGAACTCACCTCACTGCCTTGTGTGGCTTGCTCCCCTCTCAACACCCAGCCTGGTTCCCTGGTTGAATAAAGGTCACTGGGCATGGTCCACTGAAGCCTGCAAAGCCTCTCCAGGCTAGTCCCATGTCCTGGGGGGTTGGCAGGAACCCAATCACTGGGAGTGATGTCCCAAGCTCTCCAGGGCCAGTGCCAGAGAGATGGAACTCCCCTCACTGCTGCTTGGGCCTAACTGCCCTCTGGGTGCTGGCCTGGTCCCCTGGTTGAATTGAAAACAAATCCAAAATATACACTTTTAAGATTCTTCTTCCAATGCACCATAGAATGTTGGTTTTTTAAATAATAAAGGACAGAGGAAAATATTTTTAAATTATCATGAGATATATAAAACTTTATTTCTAATAAAGTAGTGAAACTTGTATAGTATTTTGAAGTTTATAGTGCAAATCTCACTAGACAGATTGATGTACAAACATCTAAAACTTCAAAGAATGAAATAATAAGTAATTTTCTAAATAACAGTATAATTCACTATTACCTTTTTATATTCTGCCACATATGTGTTGAAGTAAATAGACAAATCTATCATACTCTGAAGTGTATTATTTCAAATATGAAATAATGTTTGTTTGCTGCACTAACACAATTATTCTTAGGTGTTGTACCTCATACAGTCATTAAAAACATCACTAAGCCATCTTGTTTCAAAATATTTGAAATTTTAAAATTAATCTTGGTGATTGAAAACCACTCTATTTCACTCTATGTGTTTTTATAGAGTTGCAAAAATTCTACATCTGCAGTCCTGTACATATATTCAACTGTTTATTATTGTATTTTCAACTTGAGAATTGGCTATCAGATGACCAAAAATATTTTTAGAAAATGTTCACTCACTATTTTGGCGAAGAGCAGCTGGAGAGAATTCTAATCCATGTTGATCATTGTAATTTTAAGGTGTAAACTTTCTAGTAAAACTATTTGACCACTTAACATCTTTCTGTTTTTACTATTGTAAGATATTAACAGTTGTGATAGACATTCCTTGAACACAAACTATTTACCACTCAATATTTTTTACTTGGAACTTTATGTCAATTGTATTTTTTTCTCAAATTGGTGATGATTTGTTAGTATTGCAAGTAATTTTGAAATAAAAGATAATGATGTTTCTAGAGAAATTTAATCATCAGATAGATAAGAAAAATAGTAACCTCACTCATGAAAGTGTTTTCTAAATATTCTGATAATTAAAGAAATTACAACTGCCATGTGAAAGAAGTTTTAGTAAAGAGGAACTTGATCTCCATGACAAAATAACTTTATATTCCTGCTTAAATTTGTGATAAATTATGTGTAAGTGGGTTATAAGTTGCTGTGCTTTAATGTGCTTTGGTTTCAATCAGAAAAAGATGACATGAAGTAAAAGTAAGTTTTAAGTGTAGTTCCTAATATTCTTTAATAAAAAATGAATTTAAAGGTCAAAATTAGGTAGATACACAAGTGTTTATGTTTTTATGTGTGTGTACCAACCTGTTTTGCAATGTCTGGGTCCACATATATGTCTGTGTTATATGTCTATGTCTGAGTGACTACTTTTTTATCTCTCTCTACCTACCTGCCTTCCTTCCTATTTTTCTACTTCCCTATCTACCTACTTACCTATTTATGTTAAGCAAGATTGAGTAGAAAGGCACATATACCCATTTCTTAGTTTATTTCTTTATTATTTTCAAATGGGCTATATTAGGATGAGAATGCTATTTACAGCATAAAATTTAGTGATGATTCAACCTTTTTATGGGAACCAGCTTGCATTTCCAAGGAAAATTCAAGAAAATTCATATGTATAAAGTAATTAAAATACGAACTTCCAAACTTGGTTACACCTGAGCAGTGATTGATGAGTTATTTATTTGTTTACTCATTCATTGATCATGCAGTCTGTGTCAGACATTATACACATATTTAAAAAAATCATAAAAGAATAAGGAGCAAGGCTTAGCTAAGTGTCATATGATGTGATAAGATCTCCAATCTATTCTGACTGCTTCCTTTAAAAATAAACTCAGGCTTATGTAATTATCATTAAGCTTGATCTTGGTAAAGTGTGACATTCAAGTAGAAATATAAATATGATCCCTCAGTTTAAATATTTCACAATTTTATGTATAGATAGGATTTCTATTAATGTTGGTACACTAAATGATTATACATTAATGATGTTAGATATTTTATAATTTCTTTGCAACTTTGGTATACTTCTTCCTTGATTATAGTTTGGAGTGTATTATTTCTCTCTTCAGACTCATGGTTTACCTTGCCTTGGAATAAAGTTCTAAGCACTCACAAAGTTATAAGGATTTTCTCTAATCTAGCCTCAAAGTGTTCCCTGTTTTTCTATTTGTAATTTCATATACCCTAAACAAGTACATGTTCATATTTTTCCTTCTTATCATATGGTTTATTACTATTTCCTGCTTTTATCCTAGAATTTCTTTCTTCTAATATCCTATTTTAGTCTTCTTTTTCTGATTGAAGTGATAGTTCAGATAGAACCTGCTTAAAAATATTTTGGTTAATTTCCTTGTCAGAAGAGGTTCCTTCATGTAGTAGGTATTCGTTAAATATTTACTGAACAAACTAAACATATTTAACTTTTCCCTTTGTATTTATTTAATTTTGGATAATCTTATAGGTTAATGACTTGTTTTTCACCAATTAGTTTGTATATTCTATGATGGTAGCAGCATAGATTATTCATTTTGGTAGGACTTAGTCACATAATCTTCAGCTCAATAAGAAAGTAAAAATTAGGTTGAATTCAGGAAAATTTCTACAACTAAAGTATTGATTAAATATATTACTATGATTAAAACAGGGAAGGTAATTTTGAATATCATTACTAATTTCAAAGACAAAAGATAGCCTACTTTATTCAGACAAGTTTCCCTCATTCTCAGTAAGAAATTATTCCTGGAATATTCTAAAACAACCTCTGCTTTGAGTCCCTGTTGAATTATACTTCATGGTACAATCTACGTAAAACAAGAAAACCTATGGATAAGTGAAGGTTCATCATTCATTTATGGTCATTTTATGACCATGGTCAAGTTATTTAATGACACAGTTTTTCTGATCTGTAATTGGGCAAACTAATATTTATTTTGATTACCTCACAATCTTGCTATGAAAATTAAATGCAAGAAAACATTGAATATGTCTGGAGGCACAAAAATAAAGCAATGTTATTCCATGTTTTTTTAGAAAACTTTTAATCTGCTCCAAGATTTAGGAGGGTTCCAAGGTTTTAATAATTTGGAGAACCAACATTTCTTTTTTTTTAAGAAGAGGGCCAACATATGTCTCATAGAAGACCCTGCTTATCTACTTACCTGGTCACTTCCAGTTTCCCCATGTTACTTTGTGTGGTAACAACTTGATATAGAAATGTGCAAGATCTGTAATAATGGATTTGCTTAATTGTTTACTTTATAGTTTTAAATTTATACTTTTAGTGATATTTAAACTATAGCTTTCAGTGCTGAAAAATAATGTCTATGGGTGAATGCACAAGTACTTGCATTTTTGTGGAATGAAAAAGTA
>PVLA01013927.1:0-33682 GCA_004027455.1 Hydrochoerus hydrochaeris | reverse complement strand
TGCATTTTTAAAAATTCAGTGTATCCAGCTAAACAATATGTAGATTAGAGCCAAAAAGAGACTATATTATGAGCACATGAATGACTTTTATATTCCCTAATAGGCATTACCTTTCATCTTTTAGGTTAATTGCAATTTAGTTATAAAGTATTATTTTTTGCACGCTTGTGGATTTGATTTCCTTGTGTTTTGTTTACAATTAGTCCATTTTGTCTTACTAAGTAACATAGCTTTTATAGCTTCTTTTCAAACTATTTTTTGTTTAGTTTGAGGGCTAAGATTTTCTAATTTCACAGACTGAGTTCGAGAATATATTCTTTTTTATCCTCTGGAAGTATTTCAATAAGATTAGAATTTATGCCTTCAAACTTCAGTCTAATTGGTCAGTGAAACATCTGTCTTAGGCGTTTTCATCACTCTTTCCTATTTTTATTGTGGATAATTTTAAACACAATCACCATGTACACACAGGCACAATGAATATTGAGGCTAACTGCACTAAGGTTCATTCATTCAGTTGTATTAGAATCAGCTGAAGAGCTGAGGCTCCTCCATCTTACAGGCAGTATTCAAAATACATGAGTTGAGGCTTAGCGTTTACTTTGACAAGTTCCAGGTGCCACTGGAGATGTAACAACTTGAAGGAGCTCACCACACACAAAGGTCAGTATAAATAAGCACTGATCACCTTGCTACACATAGTATCAACCTATAGCCAATCTTGCATTATATGTGTATCACTATCCTTTTTACTGAGATTATTGTAGAGCAAAGATAACTTTTTATTTTAAAATGTATTGTTTTAATTGTGAAATAAGAATTCTGTTTTCCTTATTGTCTTGTTTTCTTATTTGCTTCTAGTTCATAGGTTATGTTGTCATTATTATGCCTCTGGGCATGATTGGGTTTTTCATTGGTTTGTTATGTGTTCTTTATCAAGCTGAGGTAATTGACCTCTATTTTCTCACTTGCTGGAAGTTGTTTTTTTTTTTTTTTAAGTCATGAGTGGATGCCATGTTTTGGCAAATTCTTTTGTTCTTCAGCATGTTAGTCTTTTGGATTTTTTTCAATTGTTAAGAAATTTTGCATGTGGAGAATAAATCCCTCCTGCAATTATTTTCTATATGACTGACATCTTGGTCATCTTGTTGTTATTATGACTCAATACCCAACACCAATACACTAAAAGAGCAGATTTTGGCTCACAAATTTTAGGTTTTAGTCCATAGCTCTGTAATTCCAGGACAGAAGCTTTATGGCAAAAGGGCCTATTTCAGAGTAAAACTGCTCATGTAATGGTGGTCAGGGAGCAGAGTAAAGAAAGCATCTTAAAAGGAAGATGTCCCTTTCAAGCTCGTGTCCTAAGTGACCTTAGTCCTCCAACCAAACCTTACCTACAGCAGTGTATAAAGTCATGCTCCCACAATCCAATCTGGCTTTTGGGATGATTTTAAATCTAAACCATGAGATGGACTTAGTAAGTTAGTATCTTGTTGCAGAATTTATTTCTAAGTTTTTTTACTGATATTGTTCTATAGTGGTCATTACATTTACTTATTTGTGTAGTTCTTTATGTGGCTTTGGGCTCCTAGTAATACTAGCCTCATAAAATGATCAGATATAGACAATTTTCTCCTATTTTTAAACTCTATTTTATAGCATCAATGGAATTTTTTAATCTAAAGATTTGATAGAATTCTTCAATGTAATGATTTTGGCCTTGAGATTTGGCTTTTGAGAATTTTTAAGTTGTGAGTACAGTTTTGTTAATGATTACAGAGTAATTGAGATTGTCTGTTTCACTTGATTGAACTTTGCTATTTGATTTTGAGGAATTGGTTAATTTATTCTAAGTTGTCAAATTTGTGAAAATAAACTTGTTCTTAGTTTTCTAACTTGAAATTTTTAATGGTTGCAGGATCTGTACTGACATATCCCATTTAAATGCTATTGATGATATGTATCTTCTTCACTTTTTAAACATTTTGCTGGAGGTTTATAAGTTTTATTGATTTTTTTGAAGAATAATCTTTGAGTTTCATTGAATTTTTTGTTTTGGATAGCTATTTTCATTTTTAATGATCTCTTCATTAATTCCTGCATTCTACTGGCTTTAGGTGTATTTTGCTCTTTTCCTAATTCTTAAGATAGGAACTAAAGTGATTTGATGTGAAAACTTTTCTTGTTTGTAATATAAATATTTAGTGATTAACTTAATTTAAAACAAAAATTATTAAAAACATTAGACTGTTTATCAGTATCTTTCATAGCTAGAGTTAACAATTTGTAAATAAACAAAGAGTATTTTAGACTTGGGATAATTCATTCTCTCTGACAGCTACATACTTAATCATTACTGCCTGGTAGATGTAATGTGATCAACAATATATAAATGAATGAGTGTGACAATGTTGCAATAAAACTTTATTTATTTAAAAAGGTGGAGTTAGGATTTGGTCAATAGAAAGATATTTTTTGGACTCATGAGCTAAAGAATGAACTGAGGGGGATACTGTTATGCACACTTGTTCACTACCAAGCTTGAGCCATGCTGATTTGACATGGCTTTGGAAGGTCTTAAATGTTATATTTCAAAGGCAGCCATTCCTCTATTTCTTGATTTAAAGATAGAAATGGTACTTATTAAATTACTAATTTTAATGATATGAATTCCCTGAAACATTTATATAATTCCTATTGGTTCATTTAAGACTAAATAATATAAAATAAAATATAATTTTTATGTACAGAGAGACCTCTAGGAATTTATTTATAGAATTTATTTCTATATTCTCAGCAACTAGCAGGTGCTCAATTATTATTGACTTATTAACCACTTAATATAATGTTACAATGAAGATGGAGAAAGGGAAGAAACTGGCACAAAAAACATCTGGAATAAAATCAAGACATCACCTGGGGAAAAACCTTTTAAAGATATATTTTTAATCTTTTGATGGTTTACTTCAGCTGCCTCATACAGACTTTAGAAATCCTATTAAAATTTTAGAAAATCTATAAGACAGTTAACATCATATAATAGATGAAAAATGGCCATGAAATGTAACTTTTTAAAGTTATATTTTATTACATGGCCCAAGTTTAATAATTGAACAAAAAATCTTACATGTAAGCTTAATAATAAATGTGTGTCTTCACATTATACACACGCATAGGTAGTTTGAAAAACTATTGTCGGTAATCACCTTGTTGTACTAAGTCTTACACACAAATGCACTATCTGACACGTCGGCTTTGATTTAACTATAGTTGGGGAGCTGCCAGAGACAGTTATCAATACACTCCTCCCTAATGTACACAACTTTCTTTTGCTGCCTACTGTCCTATGATATCCAGATGAGGAAGGAAGTACAAATCAAGAAAAATCATGGGCTCTTGAAGCTGAAAAAGTCTAATAAATTGATAACTAACAGAACATCCAGAAAGAAATGCAGTCCCACTGATCCCTTGATTTTAGCTCAGTGAAACTTAATTTGACCTTATAAACTTCATTTTCTTAGTCACTAGGCTAATGGCAATAGGAAACTTTATAGTATTAGCTTGAGGAAATCAACAGTTTACTCATCACCTGATTAAGAAAGAATATTTTTTGTAATTCTCATTAGTCCCTCTTCACCAAGAAAATAATGCTCCCTCCAATCTCTCAATAATAATTATTTTAGCATGTGTGCTTGAATGCTATGTCACTTAATTTTAACATTTTTATGTAAATGAAATAATATATTATTTGGAATCCCTTTTTTGCCCCCCCCAACATTATATGTGTGCAGTTTACTCAAGTGAGTTATGTAGATGCTTTATTTTCATTGTTATGACATTTTATCTGGTATGAATGCATCACAGTTTTACATGACAACATGCAAGATCTTTCCATGTCACATGTTTATTTTCATGTGTTCTTAAATATAAGCAACACGGCTGTAAGCATCTTTAATATGTTTCTCTGTATTCTCTAGTTCAGGAGTTTCAGTAGTATATCTGAAAATAGAATTGTTGAGCCAGGGGGTATATTAAACTGTATATCAAAGTAATTATTCAAATTTACATACCACTGGCTGTATAGAAGTGGATGGTTAGCCTTTTAAATTTAACTCAATCTTGGAATTGTAAAATGATAATTTTATATTGGCTGTCTTTGATTTTTTTAACCTTTCTTTAATCTGATAACATATTGTTTGCATTTTTGCTTTAGATTTCTTTTTGATGTCATGTCTTTTAGCTACTGATGTGTATTTTGAAAATAAATCCACAAGGACTGCCACAAGCATACAGATACAGAATAGACTTTTTTACTACTCATATATATACCAACTGATTATTACTAACTGCATTTATTTATGTTTAAATCAGCTTGGTATTTTAGTAAGAACATTACATTCAAAGAATGAATATATTTTTTCTACTTTTTCACTGGCAAAAATTTTATTCTATATTTAGAGAGAAAGGCTGTTTTATCTCTATAAATTCCTCCATAAGTAATAATGAGCATTCTGAGCTGCATCTTGTATAAATGCCTTGAGTATATTTTTGTACTCATAACTTTTCCATATAAAAATGTTCCTTTAGTTTCCATGTAAGCACTGCTATTTTAGTTAGTTATGATCTTTTTTAGATACTAAGATATTTTTATAATGCATAAATGATGAATTTAAAATTTATTCATTTTTTTGAAACTGAAATTTTTCCATAAGCTGTTAATATCATGAGTTTAACTTTTCTAGCGTTGAACAATTCTTGCAAGAAACAATATGTTTTCATATATACAGATGGATTATGTTTACTAATATTTCATTGATTTTTTTCATCTAATAAGAGGTGTAAGATTTTTATTTTGGTTTTTTTTTTATTTCTTTCTTTTAGACAGGGTCTAAATTGTCCAGACTTCCCTCAAAAACTCTTTATCCTCCTGCCTCAGTCTACCAAGTTCTGAGTTTTAATAGTAAAGACATGTACCCAAAAACTTGGCTTTTTTAGAATAATGTTTTGTTCATTTGAGACTCAAGGAAATGCCATAGTCATATAAGTTGCTCTATGTTCCTTTTCTTCTGGAAGAACATTTAATGGTTGGAATTCTTTATTCATCAGGTATTTGGTAAATGATTGAAATCATCTAGGTTTCCTGTTTACTTTGGGAAAAATGTCTCAAGGATTGAGATAAATAGTAAGTGTTATTTAATTACAGACTGCATTGTTCTGTAAATCCATTGGATCAACTTTATCGAATTTATGATAATGTTCTCTTTTTCTGTTTTTATCATGACTCTTCTATCACTTAAAAGGAGAAAAAGTATTTTTTTCCTTGAATGCACATTTAGAATTTTTATATTTTTGCCTCAAAGTATTTTTCAATATGAAGTGTAAGTCTTGTTAGCAAAACTATTTTTAGGCACAAATTCTTTTTATAAGTAAATGTTAGGATTCTTATTGTCATTTTATATAAAAAACTAAATTCATTTCATCATTTTTTTGTATTTTTTGATTTCTGTTAATTTTGCAGTGTCTGTCTTTCAATAGCAAAGATTCAAGCACTTACTTTTGTTATGAATGGTATTTCAGCAATATTTCTCAGATTTTATAATTTTCATGTGTCACTTTAAAGCTGTAGCATTAAATTTTCCTTTTTTTAAGTTGAATTTTTACCTCTAATTTTCTTTCTGTAAAATTTTACATTTCCTCAGATGAAAATTTTATTTAAGTCTGTCTTTGCATTCCAGTTATATAAGACATTTATAATTCTTTAACAATGATCATTTATCACAGATTGCATGATTTCCTTCATTATTTTAGTTTTAGCTTTACTTCATTCATTGTTATTATGTTGATTTTCTCAATCCAATATTTACTTCGTGTAACTAACATGCTTGACAGTATCATTTTCTGATCTAATCCTTCATATCCATGAATAAATACATCTAAAACTTTAATTACTTTTATTGTGTATATGTGTCTAGCCTTACCTTATTCTGTGATTTTTTTTATTAACCTTGTTCAAATCTATTTAGAAATTATTGCTAATAATTGAAACATCATTTGTAAAACTTTATTTTAGAGAAACTTTTTTCAATACAAGCTCTTCAATGCTTCTTCATTCTGTCTTCAAAAGTTTACTTTGGACACATAATAAAATGTTAATTTGGAAAATATATTACTAATGTTTTATCATAGACTACTTGAAAAACAGTATGAATAATTTTCATTACTTTTGACTGTTTTTTGTGTTTTAAAAATCCTTTAAAATTATTTAATATGCACAAAAGTTATGTTATTTTTCTAAATTCTATAATTTCACCAAATCAGATGCTTAATAATGTAGCTACATAGATCTTTAGTTGTGGTTTTGAAATATTTAAAATTTTCATTTGGTAACAATTCTATACTGATAGTAATTTATAAAATACATATAATAATTTTAAGTAAAGTTCTATATACCTTTAACCCAATTTGCACTATGTTAACATATTAAATAACTTTAGTACAATATCAAACTTTTAAATCATTATTCCTTGAAAGCTTTATTTTTCAGCATTTACATTCATTTTGCTCTTCTTTTAGGATTAATGTAATGTGGGTTAGATATTCAATATATAATTGAGTTTCTAGGTTTTGTTATTTCTTTTAAATAAATGATTTTATTATCTATCATTGAATTTACTAATTTCTTGCTCTCTCATCCCCAGTCTAATTTTGACCCAGCTTAGTGCAGTATTTGCTATTGTCATTGCTAACATCAGTGATTCTATTTTTTAGTTCTATCAGTTTCACTTTCATATATTTTTGTTGTGCTAAAATCTTTATAAAATGTTACCATCCAAGTTATCCCCATACTGAGGTCTTTTGAGTATACTTTTTATTCTTAGTGTACACTCTTTGTATGATGAATGATTTTCAGTTATATCCTACACAGTGGGTATTAGGATGTGCAATTATGTAACTGAGGATATTATTTCCACCTTTTTAGTACCTAGTACCTATGTTTAAGTGTAGCATAATACCTGGTTGTGGATTTATGTTCACTTCATATGTGGGCCCCATTCATATGGCCCAATGGAAGTAAAACACTGATGGGGTACCACATCATTTTCTATGAGATGTGCAAGTTTCAAGATTACACTCATTATTACTTTATTATATTATATTTACTTTCAATACATTTTATACTATTCCCTGATAAACATCCAGTACTGTTTCATTCTTTTAATATTTATTTAGTGGCTCCATTACTCTAGTATTTTCTTGATTTGAATACTTTGAATTTTCCTGTGTATGTCATATTAGGCAGTTAATTGAGCAGTTTTTTTAAAAATAAATCTTACTTTCTTCTCACTCAAAACAGTTTCCATATGTCTTGTAACAATTTATAGCTTAACCCCAAAGTCCAAAATGATTTTCTCTCTTTGAAGAAATATCACTTACACAAGAACTTTTTTCCTTTAATTCTGTAAGTGAATCTTCAGATTCTTTGTTTTAATAAGTAGCTTTGGGAAAAAAAAAAATTTAAATGCTGGGTATATAATAAATTGTTTAAAATTAGTCCTGTTCTCTTCACGTCTGACAGAAATGACTTTTCTTTATGTACCAGATAGTCCCATGAACTGAGCTATTAGCTGGGCAGCATTTTGTGGGAGACCTAAACCTGGCCTCTGTTTTGAGATAAAGCCATCCTCACATTTCCGAGTTAAACACTAGGGTTAAGCCTCTGTTTAGAGATAAATTCCTATTTCTCGGGCTTCCCTGGCCTTCCCCTCCCCCACCGAAATCATGTGGTATGGGACCGCCCACGGTTGCTTGGTAACCTGCTGACATCAAGGGCTCTGGCTTCCCTCGCTTCAGAACAAAAGGTTCCCGCGCTTCTGAATCCTATATATTTGCTAAGCTTCCCCTTAATAAACGAGACTTGATCAGAGCACTGTCTTGTCTCCATTTCTCCTGTCTCTTGTCCCTTTCTCATCCCCACTCCCCATCCAGAGCCTTCCTTGACTTACCCGCGGGTTGGGACAGCATTTTTTAAAATAAACTCTGTATTTTGTCTGTTTCAAGGTTCACGGCCTCTATAATATAGAATAAGTGTTTATAGACATAAAAGCTTTGTATCTGCATTATGTAACAATGCCTACTAGGTGTTAGGTACTTTCTCCAACTGAATGGCTTTCCTGCATCACCAAATGGATAGACAAAGTAAATATAAGACAATTTCTTAATATATATATACATATATATATATATATATATATATATATATATATTGAGAATAATAATAGTGATATTAAAATGTGATATTGCATAATTCAGGGTGCCAACAGTTGGGAAATATGCATCACTAAGTGAATCAGGATATTAAAAATGACCAGAATAGGGTATCATAAAGTCATTCCTGATCAAATGTCTTGTACAAAATAGATGCCTCAATTTGAGAGAGAATGAGAAATTCCTCAGCACATTTATAGATTCTACATTAACACTAATGAAAAAATAGCACTTAGTAATTATGCTGAGCATCAAATAATAAGAATAATTGCCTGAAAAATATAAATACTCTTTTCTTTTTCCATGATGTATGTGAGGTGTGTTTTTATAATTATAATTATTATTTTTATAAAATATAGTTACATTTTTATAACCCAAACAATGACCTGAATGTAAACTCTACATAAGCTCTTTTATCAACCCATCCATTAAATATGCTTGCTATGACACTTAATGTTAACCATCACCTTGATGTGTCTGAAAGAGGCTTAGGAGATTAGGAAAGCATAGTGCTGGGTATGTCTGGCTGATAAAGGTGTTGTGACCCTTGGGACCATATCTTGTCTGTAGTCTCTTCCTCTCCAGCACTGTTCCCATGCTATCTTCTTTCTGGATGACATGAGTTTAACAGATTTTGTCTGTAATGGCCTTCTGTCATGTTTATATCTATGAGGTACCCAAACATGGACTGAAACCTCTAATATGGTGAACCAAATAAATATTTCCCCTAAGTTGTGTGTGCCAGGTATCTTGTCACAAAAATAACCAAACTGACTGATAAATAAAAGTGGCATCACAGAAGTGGGGTCATTTATGTGATATTATTTGACTATGTGTGTCAGAAGCATCTGGAGTTGCTTTGTGGGGGGAAGTTTGGAGATGAGGGCTAAAGATAACCACAGTCTGATAAGAATGCCAATTTAAAGCCTGTGTATGAGATTTTATAAAGGAATGATTATATTAGTCAGTTAGACAACATGCACACAGAGCTTGTATATATTTTGTTCATGTCCTAAAACTTTGAGGTTGCATTTAAACATGGCAGGTTAATTGTATGCTAGACATTTTAAGGCACCCTATTGTTCAGCTTGTGACAGGGATACTCTGGCTGCTTTTAATCATCTTTTTAGTGAGAAATCGTAGCAAAGGACAGAACACAAAAATCTGAAAAATTTCAGTTTTTCTAGAAAGAAATCACAAATAAAAGAGGTATGGTTGCTAAAGAGATCAATGCCATAAAAATACAAACAAACAAGCAAAATCAAAAAAGAAACAAGCAAAATAAAATCAAAGACTTTTAACTGTAAAAAGAAGGCACAAGCATTGAGGGCATTTTAGGAACCAGCAAGACCCTGCTCATTGTAGGTAAAATCATAAAAGTATAAAACAATTAAGATGAATACTTCATCTATTTTCTTAATTAGATTAATGTAATCTTGTTAAACTTGGGGCTTTAGTTTTAATTCTTAATGTAAGGAAAGTACAGTCCTAAAGGTTTCTAGGTATCATAGATACTTAAAACCAAATAAAGTCAATATTTTCATGAAAAATAAAAATGATAGGCTGACCTAGTCTTGCATAAGATGTGTGATAATGATATTAATACCAATTATAAGTTCAAATAACCAAATAACCTCTTTAATGCCCAATTATTTTTTGTTTGCTCATTTGTTTACATATTATTTTAATATATCCTACAATTAATGCTAAGCTCCAAAGATTAAATTTAAGCCTTGTAATAGCAAGTTTATATTTGATGCAATTTCATAATATTAAGTTTATTGGTATAATATAGATATAAATATTATTAGGGAATTATATTATTAGGGAATTTGTATTGGTAGGTACTTTTAGTTCCTCACTTTTAAAATCCCCATTACTCTCCCTTCTCTTCAACCACTCTTACCTTCCCTATTCACATAGCTTTGTCTCTATTTTATCATTTTTTATCATGTTTTCCATTTCCATTTCCTCCCTCTTCCCATTTCCCCTTTCCCTTTGAACAATTATTTCCTATTTAACAATATCTATTATATATTTTGTTTCTTATTTACACTTTCAGTTTCTCATGCCAGACACACAGTGTGATATTTTCATATATATGTCTGATTTATTTCACTTAAGATTATGGTCCAAAAATATCTCCATGTAGTGATACCTGTTTCAAACTTGTCCTCTTTCATTGCTGAGTATTACTCAATTGTATAAAAAGACCACATCTTTTTTTTTTTTTAATCCATTCATCAGTTGACAGGCATGTGGTTTGTTCCCAAGTTTTAACTGTTTCAAACTATGCTGCTATAAAGACAGGTCTGCATATATTGCTGTGGTGTAACGCTTTCAATTCTTTTGGGAAGATAACAAATAGGAAATAGCTGGGTGAAAGGGAACCTTTAAGTCTTAGTTTTTGAGGAATCCCTACACTGATTTCCACAGTGTTTGTTCTAGTCTACATTCCCACTAGCAGTGGAGAAGAGTTTCTTTTCCTCCACACCTCAACCAGTATTTGTTATGGTTTGATTTGTTGATAATAACCATTTTCTCTGGAGCGAGGTAGAACCTCAGCATTATGTTAATCTGCATGTCTTAAATATCTGTGATGTTAAACATTTTTTCAGGTACTTATTGGTCATTTTTATTTCTTCTGAAAAGGATTTAATCATTTCAGATGTACATTTATGGATTAGTTCTTTAAATTTGGGGAATCTGATATTTTAAAAATTCTTTACATTTCTAGATATTAGTTTTTTGTCTGCAGAACAACCAAGATATTTTCCCACTCTGCGGGTTGTCTTTTTACTCTGCTGGTGAATATCGTTCGCTGTGTAGAAACTTTTTAGTAAGAGGAGAAGCAGTTGTTGATTCTTTGTAGTATTTCCCATTCAGTCAAGTTTTGTTCATGAAGTCTTTGCTTACAGCAATGTCATCAAGAATTCTACTTAATATCTCTTCCAGCTGATTTACTGTTTCTCATCTAATATTTAGATATTTGATCTATTTTGATTTTAGTTTAATGCATGTTGATATACATAGGTCTAGTTTCAGTTTTCCATATATGGAAGCCCAGTTTTTCCAGTACCATTTATTAAAGAGGCTGTCTTTTTTCCAGTAAAAGTGTTTGGCTTCTTTGTTAAAAATAAGATGACTGAATATGTTTGAGGTTGTTTCTGCATCTTTTAATCTGTTTCACTGATCCTCAGGTTTTTTTTTTTTTCCTCCTCAGTACTGGGGACTGAACTCATGAATGCATGCTCACAAGGCAGGCGCTTATACTGCTGAGCTAAATCCCCAGCCCCAATCCTCAGGTTTCTCTTTTCTTTTCTTTTATTTTGGCCTATACCATAGTGTTTTTTTTTTTTTCCACAATAGCTCTGTATTGTAATTTCAAATCAGGAATTGCGACACTCCCTGCTTTGCCTTTGTTGCTCAGAATTGCTTTTGCTATTCTACGTCTCTTCTGGTTCCAGTTAAATTTTAGGAATGTTGTCTCTAGTTCTGTGAAGTATGCTAATGGTGTTTTGATTGGGATTATACTAAATCTATATAATAATTTTCAGTGTATGGACATTTTTACTATGTTAATTCGCCCTGCCAATAAGCAAGGGATATTGTTTTATTTTCTTGAATCCTCTTTGATTCTTTTTCAGTTTTCAATGTAGATATCTTATTTTCTTTGTTAGATTAATTCCTATATAGTTCATTTTTTTTTGTCAAGAGTACTGTGAAATGTGTGGTTTCTCTAATCTCTGTCTTGCTGTTTGTTATTTTTGTGCAGGAATGCTATTGATTTTTGAGTGTTGACATTCCACCCAGATGTGCAAACAAATCTGGTTACTAAATCTGGAATCTTCTGGGGAACTTTTGAAACTTTTATGTAGAGTATCATATCTTAACTTCATTTTTGCCTATCTTTGTTTCTTTTATTTCTTTCTCTTGTTTTTTATGACTATATTGAATAGAAATGGTGATATTGGACATCCTTGTTTGTTCCTTATTTGAGAGAAAGCTTTCATTTTTTGATCATTTAGTATGACAGTTGCTGTTTGTCACAGATGGCTTGTATTTAGACTGAGATAAAGACCATCTATTCCAATTTTCTGTACAATTTATACTTGAATAGATGTTGGACTTTTTGAAAAGTTTTTTCTGCACCTATTATTTTTCTCTTGGTTCTGTTAATATGATGTATTACATTTATTGTTTCTCATATATTGCACCATCCCTGCTTTCCTGGATGAATCCTACTTGGTCATGTTGTGTGCTCTTGATAATTTTTTGCACTCTGTTTGCTAGTATCTTGATGAGGATTTTTTTACATCTATGTTCATTTTGCATCTATAGTCCTTTGGCCCTTCGGTGGTTTTGGTAAGAGGAATTGATACCAGGATTAACTTTGGGAGTATTACTTTCCTTTCAATTTCATTACAAAGTTTGGCAAGTAATGGCATTAGATCTTCTCTAAATTTTTTGTAAAATTCACAAATGAATTCATCAAGACTTGGACTTTTCTTTATTAGTCAGTTTTATTAATTTGTTTCATTAATTGATATTAAGTTATTTAGAATTTTTATATCTTCTTGATTCAACGTCAGAAATTCGTATGTATCTAGGAATCTGTTTTTTCTGTTTTATTTTATTACAATAAAGATTCTCAAAATAGTATTGATGATCTGTATTTATGCATGATCTGTTGTGATTTCATCTTTTTCATTTCTAATTGAATGAATTTGAGACTTTCATTATTTTTAATAGGTTTGGCTAAAGGCTTGTCAATATTATTTAATCTTTCAAAGAATCAACTTTAATTTATTTTATTTTTATATCATTTTTATAGTCTCAATTACATTTATTTCTGCTCTGATTGTATAATTTCATCTTTTGTACTAGCTTTGGCGTGGCTCATTCTTTTTCTAGAAGTTTGAGGTTCCACCTTATGTTGTTTATTTGTTCTCATTCTGTTTCCCAAATATGAGAGTTCACAGCTATTAAATTTTCTCTTAGGATTGCTTTCATTGCATTCCATATGTTCTCATGTGTTATATTGGCATTATCATTTAATTGTGGATGCTATTTAATTTTTCTTCAATTTCATGTTACTCACTGTTTGATTCATTTAATTTCCATTTTTTTAAATTTTTAATGGTTTGTTTTGGCATTGATTTCCAATTTCATTGCATTATAGTCTGATAACCTGCATGAAATAATATCAGTTCTTAATATGAAGTAATATCAGTTACTTAGGCATGTTATATGGGCTACTACATTCTCTATTTTGGAGAACAACCCATTTGCTGCCAAGAAGAATGTGTTTTCTGATGCTGTGGAATGAAACACTCAATAGACATCTACTAAGTCCATTTGTTCACAGGCTTGGTTCACTTCTGATATTTCTTTATCAGTTTTTTATTTAGTTGATTTAACTATTTGTGACAATTGGGTACTAAGATCCCCATTACAATTGTGTTAGTGCCTATTTGATTTTTATGTCTGCTTATATTTGTTTTATATAGGTGAGTGTCCCAATATTTTGTGCATATATATTTATGATTGTTTTCTCTTTTATACTTTTACCTTAACAACTATGTAATATCTTTGTTTATCTCTTTTGATCAGTCTTGGCTTGAAGTTCACATTGTCTGAAAATAGGATAGCTTTCCCCTTTTTCTTTTTGGGTTCCCACTGCATTGAGTATTGTTTTTCATCCTTTGACTTTCAGTCTATAAATTTCTTTAACAGTTAGATGTGACTTTTGAATGCAATATGTTGTTATATATTATTTTCTGAATCATTTCCCAGTTTCTTTGTTTTGAGTAGTGATTTAAGTTAATCTACATTAATGGTAATAGTGGATATATATTGGTTTGTGTCTGTCACATTTTTCTGTTGTTTCCTGCCTTTCCCCTCTGTTTAATTACTTACCCTGCATCTTAGTTACTTTTCTCTCACTAGTGAGAAAAAACACCCAACACTCAAAATTAAGGAAGGAAAGGTTCATTCAGCTCAAAATGTGTGGAGCTTTTAGTCCATAATCAGCTGGTTCCAAGGCAGGTTTGCATGGCACAGGGGCAGTATTTCAAGGTGACAGAAGACAGAAAAACAAGAACAGAAGTGGGGAAGAACAAGCCTCTTTTTCTCCTTTATATTGTTAACTAGCTATCATGCTCCACTCCAGGATGGATGTAGCAATCATAACACTTTGTACCTTCCACTTGCATAGTCTCAGGATTCTGGCCCCCTGCTGAATCACTTAGTTCAATTTCTAAACTTCTTAAATTGACAACCATAATGACTGCCTGGTGGCTTAGTTCAGTTTTTAAATTTCTGAAGTTGACAACCTTTGTAACACCTCACCTTGTGGCTTCTTTGTTTTGATACTCTCATAATTGTGGGATTTTTTTAAGAATATGTTTTGGAATTCTTTGTAGGGATTTTTTGTCATTAATTTCTTCAGTTGTTCTTTTTCATAGAAGTATTTTATTTCTCCTTTGATTCTGAAAGATAATTTTGCAGGTACATCAATCTGGGTTGGAAAAAATTTTTTTCAGGGCTAAAAGTATTCTCTAAGCTCTCTTTGATTTACGAGTTTGTATTGAGAAGTCTCCTATGATTCTGATGAGCTTTCTTTCATAGTTGATTTATTTCTCTAACAGTTTTTAATATTCTGTTGTTGTGTTGAATATCTGGAATCTTATATGGCTTGGTGTAGATTTATTTTGGTAGTGAATAATGGAGTTGTGTATGCCTCACTTATCTGTATGTCAGATTCTTTTACTATACTTGGGAAGTTTTCTGCTATTATTTCTCTGAACATATTTTTATGTCATTTGTGTTGAATTGCATTTTCATTGACTCTAATAAATATTATTTTGTTCTTTGTTGCATCACCCTGCAGTTATTGGATTCTTGCTTCATGGTCCCTTGCTGTTTTCAAGGGATTATTATTTTAATGATCCCTAGCCAGGATCCTGTCTTCTAGGTTTGATATTATATCTTTGTGTTCATTCACACAGTTTTGAAGTGTTCAATGGAATTTTTAATTTCCTGAATATCAATTTGAATCTATTTCATGGATTCCATTTGTTTCCTATGTTAGGGATTCATGGTTTCCATTATTTTTCTATGCTCATCTTTTTTTTTTAAATCTATGTCTACTCTAGATTTGCTAAGCAAGTCCTTCATTATGGTCAACATCTCTTAATTTACCTGTGAGATTATTTATGTTTTGATATACTATATAACCTCATGTATATTTTTTATATCTTCTATTATTATTTCAGTGAATTCAGGTGGATAACTTCTGTTTTCCTTTACTGCATTTTCCCCTGGTTTTGTACTTGGTTGGCTGGGATTGCATTTTGTTTCCACATTTTATCATTTTATATATTTTATTTAAAATTTTTGTGTTGTTGTTTGTATTTTTATTATGTTAGGTAGCTTTACCACTGATATTCAAGCTTCCCTAGGAAATGTGTATTACTCCAATATGTCTTCTAGGTATACTTACCTGTTGGTCTTTGTGTATGTCCCAGAATCATATCTTCCCACTTTATTAAGGATGATGTTTTTCTATTTGACTCAGCACCCAGTTCTCTGTACTAGACTATGGGGAAGATTATGAGCCCTGGATTTTCACAGTGTTGCCCTGGATTTTCACAATGTTATCTCATAAGGGTAAAAAACTGATTGAATCATGGCTAAACTAATACAATTAATAATAACAATGTAATGAAGTAGAGCCTAGAAACATAATCTGTGCCCACTGCTAATTGATACCTCTTACAAAAGGAGCAAAATTTATAGTTATATAAAAAATCCAATATAGAACAGAAATTTTGATGTAGTGAGTTTCGCCTCAGTAGAGTGATTCTGTCCTATATGGAAGAGGAATTTAAGAGGGATGGGGAACAAAACAGAGCAATAACTGAAGGGAAAATTAGTAGAAGCAAATTTGAATGCCTAAGGTTGATCACTCAAATTTTGGCAAACTTGAGAAGAGGACAAGAGAGAAAGAATGGAGGAGAAAGCAAAAAGAAAAAAAAAGAGGCAAAACAGAAGAGACTGGTCACCCTGTTCATTCACCTATATCTCAGAGAATACCAAAAGCCAGTGATAAGAGAGAGAGGCAGAACAGAGAAAATAAACCAAATATTACAGGTCAAAACCTTTAACCCTCCAAATAAATGAAAAGTAGAAAAACTTATTTAAAAAATTCCTCCCATTTTTGTTACTTCCCTAGTCAAAGTCAGAATTCAGACCAAATACTTCTGCCAGGTCAACAATAGGGTTACTGCTGAGTGAGGGATGGTATTGGCCACACTTCTGACTTCTTTTATACAAGTTGGTGGTAGGGCAAGAGGGGTGTCCTTGCCAACAGCTAGCCAAAGCCAATGCCAAGCAGGTGACAACTGCCTTGCTATCTCCTCTTTTAAAGTCTCATATAAACTAATGTTAACAAAAAAGAAAATGAAAGATTCACCCTCTGGTTTCTGTGACTGATCACTATGATTAAACAGTTTTCTTATTTTAAATTCTTTTCCCCCATACATGTTTATAAGATGTTTTTGTGACCAAAAATGATAGCTTTGTTGTTGCATATCAAATGTTAATTCTCAGTCATCCTTGTGTCAGCTTTTTACTGTAGTTTTTGTCTCTCACATTTTCTTGTTAAAAGTGACTAAATCAACATTAATTTGTGCATGTTATAGAGAAAACGTAACACTGCATTAACACAAGCTACCATAGCATACTAGATTATTTTGCCAGTATTATGTAAAGAAAGTTGTACCATTTTAGTTGCTGAAGTCATAAACATTGATTTTTTTCTTTAAATCCTCTCATCTCTGTATTCAAAACATACCTGAACAAAAGTCCAGTCTAGATGCCTTACCTTGTCTACTTTGACCAGGCTAATTTAAGATATGATAATTGTTTTTGAAATACTATTCTAGTGTATCACTCTGTGTCTCTTTCTATCTCTCTGTTTCTTTCTCCCCTCTCATTCTGTGATCATTCTTTGCTTGGAACTTGGAACCTTATACATGCCAAGCAAGTACTCTACCACTGAGCTACATCCCCAATCTATTTTGAATACAGCAACAAAGATTATATTTTATGTCATTTCATTTTAACTGTTTCATGAAAATTTCCAGCTACCTCAGAATCAAAATCAAAAGTCCTTCCTAAGGCTCTTTTTTATTTAGTCTACTACTAGTTCGTGTGTATAATCCATCCCCCAGGACACCATGTTTCTAATATGCTTCAGCCTGGCTGGTTTTCTTGTCATAATTAAGAAAGTTCTCTCCAGCAAGCACATACACAGACCCATGGAAGACAGAACTTTAAACAGGAATATGTCCTTACCTATACTTTCACTTTCCTTGCTTTCACTTTTACATGGTTATATGTGACCTGAAAATATTAACTAGAAAATTCCAAACAAACTTTTTCCAGGGTTTAAAGTTTGTGCTTGTCATGGATAAAAAAAAAAAACTGGTGGTTAACTTAACACCAGCTGAATTAAATGAGCATGGTGCTGAGTGTAGATGTTCCACCTGGTGGAAGTTACCAGCATAAATAGAGATGTGTAGAAGAAGAGCTAGGCATTGTGGTTTCCCTAAGTGTTGCCAATTTGAGCCTTTAGTTCTCCGGGAGGAGCTCATCATGACTAGCTTCACCAATACGAGTTCAGCAATTATCATGAAAGAAGCTTGGGACCTTGTTGAGAGTCGCTGTGGTTCACTTTGCGGGAGCTCTGGTCCTTACTTTGAGCATCACTTTCTGGCTCTGGAGGGAAAGAGGTATACTGTTTAACCTCCAGGAGAAACGTCACACCGGCTTTCTGTCATGTACTTGACTATTCTTATCATCAGAGGAGCTCAGGACCTCTGAGTCACTGAGGATGGCTGTGGTGTTTTTCAGTGCAGCCCTGGTCCTTATTTTGAAGATGACTTCTTAGCTCCAGTGTGGAACACTCAACCTACCATCACAGCTCCTTTGCCCTCTGGCATAGATTTCCTAGCTTCCACTGATGAGCTTTGAGCCTTCCCAGTCCAGATCCATAAAACAAACTGGCATGAGTTCTTCTCATGGGCTCTAGACCTCCAGTTGGACTCATGTTTTCATCTGGACTCACGCCGGACATTGCTGTGGGTCTAGGCCCTTGGCTGAATATTTTGGGTCTTTGGTGTTGTGGACAAATTTCCTGCACTTTGTCATGTTTAACTCTGGGTGATCATCATAAAACAATATTATAAATTCTGTACCCTGATTGCAATTGTTCTCTTCACAACCCCTGAGTACAACATAAATTAGTACCAAGAGAGTGGGGTCACTGCTGTGTTGTTGCCTGGCCATTTGGCTTAAGAGCTTTGGAAATTAATTTGGAACATTTTTGAGAGACTGTCCAAAGAGACAGCCCCTGTACACTGTAAACTATATTGGAGACTCTGGTCAGAGCCTGGAAAATCAGAGTACTGATGGAAATGCTGCCAGTTAAGATGAAACTCGGGAGGCATCTGTTGAGAAGGGCTGCAACGGCTGCTGGAGTCCAGGTAATATATTGGGTTTTAGATGAAATTTGGTTTCATTTCCAGGAAATATTACCAGGTGGCAGAAGAATTTCAATTGCAGTGTACAGTTGGGATGGTAGTATGGTTATTTCTGAGATCTCTTGACCAGATCTATGTTGGAAATTTAAAGCAAAGTGCTAGTAGAGTAATTTAAAACATTTGGCCAGAAAGAAAGCTCCAGTGGAACTGTGGGTTGCAAAGATGAATTAGAGGAGAACATAGTTATTTAGAAGAACAGGACAATGGAAAAATTAACTGAAGTCTTTCACTTGAAGATGAATTGCAGGAGATCCTTGTTTTTAGTCTTGCCATGCCATGTTGAAAATTGATGGGAAGTAAAGACTGTGATTGTAATTAATTTTTTAAATTGATTTTAATGTTGTTTTTATATGTTTGCAACCAGATTAATGAATTAATCAAAGTATTGTGTTTTAATTTTGAACTTTGGTCACTCTATAAATATTTTGTTTTTGGTGCAGCAATAAGTGTAAAAAGAATTGTATATATGTAACTGTTGTACTAATTAAGTCTTAATAGACCAAGATATGTTAACTTACACAAATCTGCCACTAAAGACTATAGTTCAAGGAAATATGTGTGTTTATTAAGTTGACCAGGGGTAGATTTTTATGGATTAAAAACTGGTGGTCAACTTAACACCAGTTGAATTAAATCAGCATGGTGTTGAGGGTAGATGGCCCGACTGAGGAAAGTTGACATCGTAAATAGAGATGTGGTGAAGAATAGCTAGGCATTGTGGGTTTCTCTAAGTTTTGCTATTTTCAGCTGTTGCTACTCCTGGAGGAGCTCAGCATGACTAGCTTCCCCTGTATGAGTTTGGCCATTACCATCAGAGGATCTCAGGACCTTGTTTGTGAGAGTGGCTGTGGTTCATTTTGGAGAAGCTCTGGTTTTTACATCGAGCATGGCTTCCT
This sequence comes from Hydrochoerus hydrochaeris, assembly GCA_004027455.1. Taxonomy (NCBI): domain Eukaryota; kingdom Metazoa; phylum Chordata; class Mammalia; order Rodentia; family Hydrochaeridae; genus Hydrochoerus; species Hydrochoerus hydrochaeris. Next base: position 13,914 of record PVLA01013927.1, on the reverse strand, counting down.
GGCTCTGGAGGAGAAGATGTGTGCTGTTTAACCTCCAGGAGAAGCTTGTCACGCTGGCTTTCTGGCATGTACTCTACTATTCTTATTATCAGAGGAGTTTGGTACCTCCTTGTCTCTGATAATGGCAGCCCTGCTCCTTATTTTGAGCGTGACCTCTCAGCTCCAGTGTAGAACCCTCAACCTACCAGCACAGCTCCATCACCCTGCTGGCATAAACTTTCTAGCTGTCTACGCTGACCTTTGGGCCTTCCCAGTGCAGATTCATAAAACAGACTGGTGTGAGTTCTTCTCGTGGGCTCTAGACCTCAAGTTGGACTCATGGGATGCATTGTCATGGGCTCTAGGTTTTCATCTGGACTCATGCAGGACATTGCTGTGGGATCTAGGCCCCTGGCTGAATATTCTGAGTCTTTAGTGTTATGGACATATTTCCTGCACTTTCTTGTGTTAAAGTCTGGATGAACATCATAAAATAATATTATAAATTCTGTGTCCTGATTGCGATTGTTCTCTTCACAACCCCTGACTACAACAGTGCTGTGCTAGGTAACATATAAAGAAATTCCTTATGTGTCTTACTTCATATTGTTTGGAATCTGAATCATTCCTTTCTCTAGCATTTTTGCCTTTATATACTATACACTTCTATTCACTAAGATGTCTTTATTAGCAGATTGTCCATCACAGTATCAAAGTGTATAGACGATGAAAGCACCCTTCCATGGATGAATATTAGTTTAAAGCATAGGTGTATTGATGCTAGCAATTCAGATATGCCAAAGGGAAGGTGTGATGTACTTTCATTAAGTAAAAATGTTAAAATTTTCAAGTTAATAAGAACAGTTTATTTGCTAGCTGAGATTTCTAAGATATAGAGTGAGAATGAACCATTAATCTGTGAAATTGTGAAGCAAGAAAAATAATTTTTTCTAGTTTTATTGTAGTACCTCAATCTGAAAAGTTATGACCAGTGCATGATAAGGTTCATGTATATAGAAAAGCATATAATTTCAGTATTATCCTTATTTCCAGGCATTCACTGGTGGTTATTAGAGCACATTCTCCATACAAGGGGAGACTATTGTGTTCATTATTCCTTCTGGAATGATCTTTTATTTTAGATATTCATGTGATTCCTTTTCTCTTCTACTTTGTCTCTTCATTAGAAAATCTTACTGGCATTGGTCACCACTTACCTCTACTCCAGCTGTTTTATTATTCTCCATAGCACTTAACACTTACAGTCATCTGACTATTTTTCACACATGGTTCACTTATATAATACTAATTATTTTCATAAAAAATGTTAGATCTCTGAGTCCAGAGGCATTTTTTTGCCTCTAATCCTTGCAGATACTTGATTTCATTATAAATATAAAGTCAGTTATTAGAGTAAATGAATACTTTCGTGGATACATGGACAAATTAATGAATTTTAGAATGCATTATATTAAAAGCAGATTCAGAAACTATTGATCATTCTGAAACATTTTCCTAAATATTCAAATGAAAAGCAAATAATGAAAGTCTGACTATCTTGCTTAAGTATGTTTTCCACCATTTTTTCCCAAGCAAAAATATAGAAAATTAATAATTTAAAAGTGTTTTATAGAATATTTATGTTAACATTTACTTAGAAGTCTTTTGGACCTACCAATTTAGAAGAACATATACACATACATATATTTTCAGTTTTAATCTTTTAACAAAAATATGTATTTTCAAAATCATTTTTTCAAGAAACTCATTGAAATTTTTTTATTGAAATACATACAAAAATGTCCATGATTTGTAATTAAAGAATTTATTTTTATAAAAATAGCAAGACATGCCATTTAAAATGTATCAATAAATATGCTTATGTTAAAATAAAAACATATATAAAATGTTATACAATGAGAAAATCAAGATTTATTCAGTGAGAAAATATTTTTAATCTTTATAAGATAGTGCAACAACATCCTTATTGTAAAAACATCAAAACCACCTGTTTCTCAGTAGGGAAATGGATAAACTGTGGCTTATACAATACTCTTGGTAAAATGAAATTTAGGAAGTGGTAAGAAAACATGTAAATCTCAAAATAACTTTAGCTTCAAAAGTTACAAAATTGCATGTGTATAGAATACTACTTATGTAATTTAAAATATAGAGCAACATTATATATTATACAAACCTATGTTGGAATCATGCATCATACAGTAGTAATCTCACCAGAGGAAGAAGGAGGAAGGCAAACTAGATCCTTAAAAGGTGTCTTTTTCTTAAACTATCAACTTCCAGAAATTTGAGCAGATTTTGATTTTGTTAATGAGGATATCTCTATCTTTTTATATCTCTCCCTCCCCTCAGCTTTGAAACATTTTAAAATTTACAAAAGTACAATTCAATTCTTATTTTCTAGACCATTTTAAAATAATACAGCACCAACCAAAACTATTTTAGTGTTTCCTTTAAAACATGATTATGAAGTAAGAAAATTAACATCAGTAAATTTCTTTTTAATATTATTTAGTCTCCATTGACCTTTTAACCATTCTCAGTAGTTTTTATATTCAGAAGGCTACTGTTTGCACTTAGCTGTTATCATTTGAGTTTTATTCAATCTGGATAATTTCCTCTGCCTTTTCTGTAATGATCTTGACAGTCACATGATTATAGCTCACCTGTTTTTCAGTTAGTTTGGGAGTGTTTGTGCTTAATGTGATTAAAAACAAAATCTCATCCCAACTTGAAAATCTTTGTAAAACTAGAATAGAGAGAAATGTATTTTGCATTGAATAAACGTTAAACCAAAATGTTATTTGAATCACATGTAATTCACTATGTAGTTGCAAGAACAGAAAAATTCAAGTTCTTATATAGCAAGCATATATAATCCAACCATTTTTCCCTATAAATAACAGCTAGTCTTTCAGAGGACTTTAAAGCAGCATTGTCACAACCCGAAGATACTTGATAGCAGGGATATCCATTTATGTCTGCTAATTAGCTTATTTCAGGATAAAATTAGTTTCTTATGTCTTCATGACAGAAGTTCTTGTAATTGCTAATGAGGTGACCACCCACTAGGGTTAGGGTTCTGCCATCTCACAGACATTGAGAGGAGAGGATGTACCTTCGCTGATGATTGCATTTTAACAGGATGGCTCCCAGATTCTTGAGAAAAACATTACCTGATCTAAATGTTAGCAAGAGTATTATTAGATTTAAACAAAATATTTTCATGTATTTCAGTGTTACAAAAAGTACTTAGGAGTTTTATGAAGCAAATATACAGTCTAAGAAAAGGAAGGTAGGAATCTTGTCTTATTTTCTGTGGGAGCCTTTATCTTTTTATTTTAATTACCCTGATAAATGCTTTTCCATTTGGATATTTCTTCTTGTAATTAGACTAAAATCTTCTTGTAATTAGACTAAAATCTGCACCATTGGTAAGAATAACACAGAAGTTACTTTTGGCTTTTCACTTCATCCTATCAGGTGATACATGATTCATTGTGTACTATTTCTGTTTCATTGTGCACTATTTTTTGATAATACATTAATCAGGATAGTGTATACCTGACTTCTCTGTTTGAAAGTTACTTGATATGCTCTTTAAAATTAAGAATACTTTCATGGAAGGGCCCAATAAAAGAAGGATATACCTTGCCTTACATTCAATGTATTCACATATTTATTTAAATCAGTAGAAATGTGTAGACTTCTGCTTTAATTTCATGGGATATAATCATCCTTAATTTTTTCAAGTTTGAATAATAGAATTGCTTTACAATTGACTTGTTTTTTTCTTTCTATTATATTCATATACTATTAGAGAACCACCCAAAGTGTATCAACTGAAGAATGAATACAAATGTGATTTGAGCTATTTTCTGGTGCCAAATAATGTTATTTTACTCTTTACATAGTTAATAGTATGATGAGATTTTCCATATTTTACAAAACTACCCAACTTTCACTAGTGCCATCCCCACACCAAGTTCTCTATTGCATAGAATTCTTTCTCAATCACAGCCACTGATAATCTCATTTGAACATTTTTAGACCTATATGAAGTTCAAAATTATTTATTAGGCTATTCTCTTTCTTCAGTCTTGTCACTCAAATCAGGTTGCTGAGCCATCTTTTAATCCAACTCAGGTTCTCAGTTTGCAAGAGGAAGAAAGTGAAATGTAATAGGAATTGGAAGAGTTATTACATTTTTAAAATATTAAGATCAAACTACATTAGCACAGAAAAAGAGACAGAAAGACAGAGAGAGAGACTAGTTTCCTGACATCATCTCTCTACCGAAAGTCTTCAGATACTCTCAAATTAGATAATTTACTAAGATGACTCAAAGAACTCAGCATCAATTTATGTTCACAAGTATGGTTTTTTACAGGGATATATCTGTGTGGGAAGATAAGTTTATGATACAGCAGCTGTGTTTTCCTGGAGGCTGATCATAAAGGAAACCTCTGTTTGCACATAACAAAATTCCACGCTCCCTGAAGGAATGCACATGTTCTGAACAAACCACAGCCTATGTATATTACTTGAGGTGCAGTGAGCCGCTCTTCAGTTCTGTGAAGGACGAAAATACTACTTCATTCAACTTTCAGCTTCAACTGATGGTCAACATAGCACACATGAATGACAATATCTAGTCTTGCCTGACGATATCTAGTCCTGGCAGCTATGTAAACTTTTTTTTTTTTTTTAACAGAATCATGCGTTGTTGTTTTTCTTCAACTATAACTTACAGGAGAGTGCATAAATCTTAATTGACTGCTTTATATATTCTACAAATCTCTCATTCCTATATCACTATTCGTTCAGTATTTGGAGCTTTTCTAGTATTCCCAAGTGTAGAGATATTGAGGTTTCTGTCCCTGTAATGAGTTGTAACTATATTTTATCATCATACATATGAAATTATATAGTATGTACTACTTTGTACATTATTTTTTTTACCAAGTATCATGTTGTGAGATCATTACATATTGGATATGTCAGTAGTATACTCTAATTTATTGAAATATAACATGTCTTTAGGTAAAGTGGTGCAATTTATGTGCACATTATATTATTGCAGTCATTTGAATGAAACAAAAAAGCTTCTAACCTTTTTAGGAAGAAAATTGATAAACATTTTTTCTTCTTTTGCAGGAGTCTTTGTGCATAAGAGGTTTTATTATGATTTTATATATTCAGAAGTAAGAAGGTAGGGTTATTACATATATATATATTTCATAGTTATGTTTTATATATATTATATATATTTCATAGTGACTAATGAATGTTATTTTTAATTCCAATTTTATATTCTAATAAATTTTTCCTTTCAATCAAAGATGTATTTGAATGCTTAATATAATTTTAAAAAGATCATTGTACTCTTTGTTTTTATTTACTACCATTTCTTTACAATTCAACTTTTCCTACATTCTTCTAGATTAACAAACTGCTCTTACCTGTTTTCTTTTTTTAATCCCGTGTTAGTTTTTAGTTGTACTGTGTGTATACGTGTGTGTGTGTGTGAGTGTGTGTGTGTGTGTGTGTGTATTCTTTAACAGTGTTCTTTTGTTCTGGATGGTAGATATTAGAGTCGCTTCATTACTGTCAGTATCTACTCATGGGCTTTGTTAAAGTTGGTCTCTTTCAGATTTTCTTAATCTTAGGAGTCTTGTCATAGAAATAAAGATCATGCTCTATCACTAGGATTTGGCATTTTTTGGATGTCAGCTGAACTGTATTGTCCACTACAGTATCTTCACTCTGTGTTTTTAAACTTTGACTTCTTTCAGTACTGAGTGATCTCTGAAATCTGTTCAGATTTTTGAGTTTCTTTTTTTGTCTGCTTTCCCATGTCACCCACCACCAAATCTTTTCTTTCTTATCACTGGCTGTTTCTTTAACCATGTCAGATTCTTGTTTCCTAAATCTCTGGGGAGAACTTTTAAAAATGCCTTTGGGGACTGATCTTAGTTGAAACAAAAACTCCTTCTCAAGCTTTCCTTATGTCAAGGATCACAGCCCCAGGTTGATTTTTTTTCCAGCACTAACATTTTTTGTTTTATAAAATTCATTCACTAGCTTTTTTTTCTTTTAAGTTTTTTGAGACTTAACATTTATGAAATGTTTAATCATGTAGTTCAGGTGGGAGTGAACTTACTATGTAGCCCAGATTCGCCTTGATCATAGCAATCCTCCTGCTTCAGCTTCCTGAGTGCTAGGATTACAGGCATGTGCCACCACGTCTGGCTCTATAGTAGCTTTTCTATCTTTCGTGCAACTGGGAAAATAAAATGAATCCTTGTTCTGATAATTGACTATTACCTTTTTTAGTTATATTGAAGATTTATATGTCAACAGTTTTTTTATTGTTGTTCTTTTAAGGAGGATGAGAATTTAAATGCTAGATTGGAACAATCTTTAGCATCAATAGATGCCTGTTCACTAAGCATTGTATTAGTCAGATTTTCAATTTCTGGAAAAATTATTTGACATCCACAACTTAAAGGAGGAGAGGTTAAGCTGAGTCAATATTTCAGAGATTTTAGTCCATGGTTGGCTGGCTCTAAGACAAGAGCATCATGGTAGAAGGGCTTGGTGAGTGTAACTCTTGCTTACTTCATAGATGCTGAAAATCAGGGTAGGGGAGAAGTACCAAAGAGTGAAGGGACAGAGACTAAATATTTCCCTCAGAGTCATACTTCCATGTCCCACCAAGACATACTCAGAACTGCATTTTACTAATGCCTTAGGCAACTCCCAAGTCAATAAATGTAACAATTAAGCTTAACTGTCGTAGATATCCTAGGTTTGTAAAAGTAACAAAGGGACCTAAGTTTTAAAATAAGCCTTTTTATATATTGCATTTGTTGCAAGTATTTATGAGCAAAATACTTGATTACCAAAATGTTAGGCTAAATTTAATATTTAATTTGGAAATAGCTAAACATCTCATATAAGGGAATCATTAAAATACATCTCTGAAAAATATTTATTAATAACATTAACAACATTGATCAGTAAAATCTGTCAGATTCACATTTGTTCTTTTATCATTATGTGCTATGTAATAATTTATTAATGATTTTTAGATCAATATTACTGGCAAAACATTTGCAGTTAAAAGGAAGCTGGCAGAATAAAAAAGGATGATAAATATAATAAGACAATTAGAATTTAAAATGCACAATATAGGTAAATGATACTATATAACTACTCAAAATATATTAATTTCATTAGCAGAAGGGGTATTGAAAAGGAGCCAAATGTCCTAAAGTTCCCTGTGCTATTTAGACAACTTCTGAATATAACATTAAAAACAACACTGAATGTGTTATTAATATAATTGCATTATGAAAGCAGTCATTGTATTTACTTATATTTTATTTGTTCATGTTCCTCAAAATTTTTATTTAGTTTCTTCTCTCTTTACTGTTGAAATATCTCTGTAAATCATGTATTGTTAAATTTTTTTTTTGTCTTTTTGAGACAGGGTCTCACTATGTAGTTCAGGCTGGGCTTGAGCTTACTTTGTAGCCCAGGCTGGTCTCAAACTTACAACGATCCTCCTGCCTCAGCCTCCTGAGTGGTGGGATTACAGGCATGAGCCACCATGCCCAGCTATTGTTGAATTTTATATGTGACAATTAAGAGGTACAGTTTTTCAGTTAGTAATAGTGGCACTACCATTTGAACACTGCCTGTATTGTCTAAAACTCATGCTCATATAATTATTTTGAAACTGCTTTCCACAAATCATAGATTTGTGATTCTGACTCTTATAACCTAGTCAAAAATTTTCCCAGCTCTCAGTTGGCAATGGCAAGTCTGTGATACTTATTCTGAAAGCCTGAAATCTGTTTAGTGTTCCTACACAGACACCTACATAATTTATTTTATATTTTTTCCATATAACACCGGTCTCCTAGATGATTCAATTTATATGAGTGTATATTTTTAAAGACTCAAATGATAAATAAAAGGAAAAACAAATCATAGCCCTTTAAGTGTTATGAAACAATTAAGCAAACCCAGTGTGAAACAGAGAGCAGGTGTTTACCTTGAAATTTGCAAAACTGGATTACAGGCAACAAATGATGCCTTCTTTTCCATAACTTGCAGCCTCAGTAGAGCTGCAGACCTTTTACTTCCCAGGAACAGATCATGGTATGGAAACACTTCTGAATAAACCAGACAAAGATGTCAGGGCAATCGATCTGACCCATCACTTTTGTGAAAGTAAATGCTACTGAAGGGTTTGCACATGCTTGCTCAATACTTCCTTGCAACGTTCACTAAATTTATCATTTTTCTTTCCTTTTTGCAAAAGTAGAGATTATTTGAGGCCTGCAAGTATCTTTTTTCTCCTTTGTAGACTGTGATACAAACTGTATTCTTTCTCCAAAATATGGAAAGTAGCATAAATAACACACTCAAAGGCCATCAATGTTTTTCTCTCAAATAGTTCAAGAGAAGATGATAGTTTATCTACATTTAAATTATAAATGTATAGTTTAAGAAAAAGAATGAAATAATATGAGAATGGATTGATTACAGAAACTATAGATTATTCCATGTAATCTGTTATATATATCTGTCTCTATTTTATCTTATCTTTATATATCTATATATCTATATCTATAATATCTTCATCTATATCTTATGACTATCTCTGGCTCCCTATCTATCTAATCTTTATTTTTCTATCTATATAAATCTATCTATATCTCTATCTATCATCTACCTATCTATCTATCTGAAAGGTGAAATCTTGATATGGATCATGCACATTCTTGTCATGCAGAACAGGTCCCTCTGCATCTTTTGCCTTCGTCTTGAGCAGACTCCAGAATATACATATTTTTTATATTTTTAGAACTATTCATGTACAGTTTCTCCAGATCTTGCAGGATTTTATCTAAGTGCTTTGAAACCCTTCTCCCTTCATGCTTAACGTGGAGTGCTCTTTTAGCAGCTCTCCATTCATGGTGGTGCCATGGTCGCTTCTGTACCACAGTTGCTGAAATTCATCCTATAATAACGCTGTCACTCTGCATTAATGTAACACTCATCACATGCTAGTGAATATGAACATGCACATATATATGTCTGTCAAAACTTACACACTCACACACAAGGAATTCACACAAATGTTTCCTCTAGCTGTGCATTGTTTGGCTAGCTGATACTTAAGCTTTATATCTGTGCAAATTTCATTTTCCACAGTAAACTTTTCCTATTGCTGTGTCACTTCTTGAATATAGACACAGGGTCCAATTAAATTATAATGAAATATGAAGTGAATTTCCCTCACCTGAGTTAATCAGTAATTGAAAAGAATCTATGTGAAGCATAATATTAGGTTCTGTGGAAACATCATGGTTTATGAAAAATATTTATAATTATTGTTTGTGGTACATAGCAAATTCAACACTTCTTGTTTAACAAATAATGTGTGTCAATTACCATTAATCATTTCTTGTGCAAAAATATTAGCTAATCATAGCCATATGAGGTAATCATTATTGTATATACTGTTGTTAATGTATCCCTATTTCACAATGAAGAATCTGAGATAGGGAGAATTTTTGTTAAATATATTCTCTAAATTAGTAAATAATAGTGCCAAGAACTAAGAGCAGAGGTTCTGGTTTCCAGAACCTGGACATAGCACCATCATACACTGTAGCCACTGTCACTTGGAAACAGATTCTGTTTTTATTTATGCAGGATATAGTGTTGGAGGAAAACTGGAAACAACAGGCACCCATCTACTAATAATATTTTAATCAATTAACCATTTCAGCTATCAGTAGAAAGATATAATCTAACAAGAGACTGCTTGTACTTGAATTTACTCTTGATAACTCAAAACTATTTTAATGAAATGTTTATATGGAAAATATGAGATATTTGTATTGAAACATGGAAATATAAGATTGTTCTTATTTCTATTTGGTGAAGAATATTTATAAATTTAATTTAATGAAAATTATTTGTCAAATAATGTCAGTTTTAAATTCTGAAGGAAAAAAATATCCAAAAGTATGTCAATGAACAAATAAGATAAAATAATAAAGCTGTGTGAAGGAAGAGTAAAAACCAGTCAGGATGTGAAAATATATACATATACTTAAAAATCAGAGTGTCCAAAATGAATGCCAAGTAAATCTATGATTGTTTTTAAGCATAGCAACATATTCTAGTATTTTCTGTATATACAGCTCAAATAACATGATAAAGGTAGCATGAATGAATTTAAATAACACTATTTAATGACATATAGTGCCATATATTCTAAGCTGATTTCTGCAGAATAATACATTTATAACTTAAAATTGTCAGCTAGTATATATTTTTCAGACCAAAATAATGGAACACATCTGAATGATAAAAAACTATTTTTAAAGTACCATAAAAGTCATTCTCACAACAATCATTTCTTCATGTGTGGTTTGTATTTGTATATATACATTCATGTGTGTGTGTGTGTGTGTGTGTGTGTGTATGAAAGTGTGTGTGTTTTTCTCAATGTTCATATCTGAAATTTTGCCAGTACCAAAAAAAAAACAACCTTAAATATCTTCTTTATCAACCAGATATGTAACATCCGATATTGTAATTAAGAGGTAAATTTTACCTTCATTGTTCATATGTAATTAATAGTCCAAGAAAAGCAGTATTCAATTGGCCACCTCACTCTATGATATTGTGTTATATTTCAACTGCTGGATACAAAAAAATTATAAAATGAGGAATAATTTATATGAGATATTATATATAAAAGATATTGTTTTGTAAAGGTTGTAGATTCAAAAGATTGATAATCCATCATTTTTGATAGAATATCTCATTCTGCCATTGTAGTTATTTCGTCTGAGTCTTTCCACAAGATTAAAAGCAAATGATACAAAATATGTACATGTAGATTTAAAAATATTTAGAAACAGAAGATTTGTTCTTGTCTATTCATTTTCTCAAATGATGGCTTCCCTCCACGAATTGAAATACAAATTCACAGGATATGTCCACACTATGGTTTTTAGCCTTTCTATCTTTTCCTTGTTATTTCACTTTTATGCTGAATTTTCTATGTCCCTACTTGGTATATAAATATAAATGCAAAGTTCAGAGCTCTATTTGGAGGTCAGAAAAATAAATAAATAGACTTTATCTGCTTTACTTTTCAAACAGAGCATTAACTGATATTGGGAAAAACAATGATTCTTATTTTACTTTAATAGATTTTGTGTTCATGTGTTTTATAAATAAACATATAAAATATTTACATAGGGCTTCATATAAACATAGTTCATTTAAAAGTAATTTATAAAGTGCCCAGAGAGGATATAGCATTAACTTGTGTCTCTATTTCTCCCTTTAAGTACTTCATTTTCTTGAATATAAACGTACCAGATGGTAACCTACACCTCCCCTAATTGATATTTGCTTACTAAATTCCATCTACAATTAATTAATATATTTGAGATGGTGCTTCAAGAATATCCTGAAAGAATAGGAGCATTTTTCTTCATGTAATTGGAAAAATTAAAATTTCTCTAAGTTGACATTCTTGAATGTACTATATGAGAACAAAGTCTTTCTCTAGAACTCAGCATAGTTTTGACACTTAAATTGTACACATTTATGGGGTAAAATATGATGTTTTGATGCATGTATACATTATGTAACGATCAAAGTAGAGTAAGCATATGAATCTGTGAACATTTACCTTGCCTTGTGGTGAAATAATTAAAAATGCTTTATTTTAACTTTTAAAAATGTACAGTATGTATCATTACCTATAGTCACCCTAGTCTGTAGTAGACAATGAGAACTTATTTTTTTGACCTAATTATAACTTAGTACCCATTGATCAACCATGATCCCTCCCCTGTTCCAACATTCCCCACCCTCAGGTGAACATCAGTCCACTCCTATTACTTAAACTTTTTATTATTTAAATAAATTTGAACATAAACATATTAACAAATAGCATGATGCCCTTTTTTCTTCTCAGTTATTTCTTATTATTAAACTTTTGTAGTAAATAATGATCATATTCCTCATGGGGAATTTGTGCGTGTATGTAACAAATATTAATTCTTTATTCATTCATTTTTCTCCCCCATTTCTTTTCCTCTTCCATCTCTTGGTACCTTTCCCATTTGCAAAAGGTTTATTTATCTACTTATTATCTATTGTTTATTTTGATCTTTATTTATATTTTGGATTTCTTATTATAGAAAACTACTGAATATTTAAATTGTGTGTCCAATTTATTTCACTTAACATTATGGCCTCATCAATTTTCCTACAAATGACTCAAGTTTATTTTTATTTATAGCAGTGCTATATTTTGCTCCATTGTGCATAATATCATATTTTCTTTGCTCCATTAAGCATAATGTCATATTTTCTTTTTCTATCTGTTAATGGCCCATATAGGCCTCTTCAGATTTAGCTATTAAGAATTGTGCTGTATAAATATGGATTTGTATATATCATTATACTATATCTTTAATTTTTTCAGTATGATACCATAAAGGGAATAGCTCTGTCAAATAAAAATTCCGTTTTAGTTTTTACTAGTTTAGTTTCTCACCAAAAATGCAGAAGTGTTCTTTTTTCCCCAGTGCTTTACCAGTATATGTTGATATTTGATTTCTTAGTGATGGAGATTCTTTTTGATGTAAAATATAAAGTCAGTATTGTTTTAATTTGCATTTTTGTAATGGCCAGATATGTTGAACATTTTTTAATGTAGTTATTGGCCATCTTTACTTGTTTTTGAAGTGTTTATGCATTTTAACTGCCCATTTTTTTTCACTGGATATATTATTCTGGAGTTTAAATTTTAATTTGATGTGCCCTATTTGCACACTATGTGCAGCCATTATTATTCTGTCAAGTTCCTAAATATTTTTTCCATTCTATAGGTTGTCTTTTTACTCTGTTGGTGCTAGTCAGAAACTTTTTAATTTGATGTGATTCCATTTGTTGAGTTTTGGCCCTTGCCTATGGCTTTGTCTTCAAGAGTTTTATGTATTTTTTTCTGAAGATTAAGTGATTTTATTTTAGCACACAGATATTGATCTATTTTTATTTTAATTTAGTACATGGTAAGAGATGGATCTAAATTCGATCTTCTGCATTAGGATAGCTAGTTTTCCCAATAACATTTGTTAAAGAGGCTTTTATCCAGAATATGTTATTGGCCCCTTTGCCAAATAGCAGACAGCAGAATATGCCAAGATTTGTTGCTATATCTTTTATTCTGTTCCATTTATCCACATGGACCTTTCTGTTTCACCAGTACTGTGCTGTTTTTATCACCGTAGCTTTGTAGTGTAACTTAAGTCTGAGATTGTAATGCCTTTCTTCTATGTTCATGTTGCCCAGAATTGCTTTTGTTATTGTGAGTCTCTTCTGGTTCTATATGAGGTTTAGGATTGCATTCTCTAGTTTTTTGAGGAATCCTATTAATATTTTGATTGAGATTCTATTAAATCTGTATATCAGTTTTGGAGATAGGGGTATTTTGACAATATTCATTCTGCTTGTCCAGAAATAGGAGCTATCTGTCCACTGTCTAATGACCTTTTTAATGTTCTTTCTCAGAGTACTGTAGTTTTTGTTGTAGAGGTGTTTTATTGCATTGCTGAGTTCAATTCCTAAGTGTTTAATTACTCTGGATGCTATTGTGAATGGTGTTGTTTTCCTAATTTCTTTCTTAGTAAATTTATTAAATGTGCACTGGAAGATTATTTATTTGTCTATGCTAATTTTAGATCTTGCTATGCTACTGATCTTTGATCAAATCTAGGAATCTTTTTGTTCTTCTATCTAGAGAATCATGTCATCTGAAACACTGATAATTTGACTTCTTTCCTATACACACCACTCTTCTCT